>BNST01000546.1:0-297305 GCA_019650275.1 Xylocarpus granatum | reverse complement strand
ATTTTACTGCAAAAAGGAGTTAGCAATAGAATCCAATTTCGGGGCCAATTTATACCATAATATAAAGTTTTCATATATAATTAACCTCAAATTGCAGGCCTGCGAAATGTCTCTTGTTCTTCAGCAATGTATTAGAAGAAAGTATGGGGTCATAATTTTCTTGATCATTAGCAACTCAGTTTTTAACTGTTGTGGTCTTAGTCCAGTTCTATAACCATGTTTTTTAAAGTAGATGATTGGAACTATTGTGCAATAAGGTTGTGATTGTTGATCTTCAATCTATTTTGGTAGAGTATCTCTGTCCACGAAAAGAAACATTCTTCAAGGACTCCTAATTATCTGGGCAACTGGAAAATTTGGATTCCAAGTTTTATCAGATCTTTGACAATTCCAAAAGGCAAGAGAGAGAGGAAGAAAAAGAAGCAAACTGGTCCTACAACCGATAAAATGAAAGCTCTTATGAAAAGCTTCCAGGTGAGAGAACAGTGCACTTCCTGAAATGCAAGTTTCAGAGTATGTTTGAGATTGAGCTGTGGTGAAATGAAATCGTTACCTATAATGTACAAGTGGATGAGCGAGTTATAAATGTTAGTCGTCAAATGAAAGTGAGCTTTGTCAAATACTTCAGTTATATATTTTTCAAAGCCAGCACAAGTACAACAGTGACAAATATTTATTTCTTGTTCTTATTATCAGCTACTTCCAAATTTGTAACTTTAAATCCAGTAATTTTTGTTCTTTCAGGTCAAAAAGAAGAGGCGGTTTATTCCCAAACTGTGTTCATCATCACGAAAGCAGCATAGATAAAGGTAGGTTCACCTGCTGTAATTTCCACTAGGCTGTGTTGTGTAACTTCAGAGAAAACTAGAGAGAAAAAAAAAGATTCATTTCAGACAGAATTGCTTTAATTGGATATACAAGTCTATATATGCCATCAAAAGCATTGATTTAACTCTTTTCGTGGTTCTTTTTTGTTATTTACATCATGTTTGGATCAAGCTTCTTGGTATGTGATTTCTCTGTTGTGCTTTGTATTACAGTAATTGATATGTATTATGGACGGTTTCTTGTTGAAATACACCTCCCATATGTAATAATTGCTGCTGGAGGAATTTGATAGCTTGATGGGCAATTTAACACTTTATGATTTCATTGTTAACTTGTAAATTCCAAGAATTCAAGACCCTAGAGAGAAGTGCTCACGTAAACGGCTATAGAAATTTTGATAACATAATTCTTGTTACTTTGCAATATCATTTGTCCAAATGAGTAAGCTCTCTTTGCATTGGTGGCTGTAAATACAATTTTTAACTTGATGAAGTATTTTCCCTTTCTTAAACGCTAGTGGTAAAATAGTTTCTTCGGTTAAATTATAAATTTATTAAAAAATATTTATAATAATTAAATTATATTTTTTATATTTTTATAATTTTAAAATTTATAATTATAGTATTAAATAACTATAATACTTGTATTAAGAATAATAATTATTGAATAATTTTTTTTTATAAATTAAAAAATATTTTGCTTTATTAAATATTTTAAATTTAAAAATTTTACTAAATACTATTTTAAAAAAATTTAAAAAATTTAAAAATATCAACCAAAGCACGACCAGAAGTTAGTAATTTATATTTTGATATTTAGTTATTTTAATTTTAAAACATGTTCAGGATTGTATGTTTACAATTTTCACCCCTGAAATCTCCATTACAGTCACTGTGTAAGTTTCTATCACCGCCAACATTTATTACTCTTCGAATCACCTTCCTCGACCCAGGTGGATTCGAAACGGTAACACTTGGCTTGTTTAAACCTGGGCATCCTGAACCTGTAATTTGTCTTACAGATTCATCGTCAACAGCCAGAACAGTGCAAAGAAATTGCACATAGTCCTGGAAATGGGGTAGAATGGACTAGTTCATTAGTTGATTGTGCTAAAATGGAAGAACCAGAGTTATCAGTTACATTGGCATTTGTCATCATTGCAGATGTAACAGCTGAAGGATTCCCCCTGGGGTGTTTGCGCTTGATTAAAGCTGCAACACCAGCTATACGAGAGGTTGCATGCTGGTACCAGACTGCAACGCAAAGTTCTTCTGTGAACAGTGACAAATATGCATAAATTTAGTTTTCCTTGATGGAAATTCAAATTATGCAATTGGTGTCAATATTTCATATGTAACCTAAACCTTGAAGCCGGTGAATTTATTCAGTTGTAAAGATGATTTCTGGTTCAAAAAGTCGGGTGTTACTGTGCTCCACATGTTTGATTTTAGATGAAGTATCAATTTTCTGCCAAGTTATTTCTTAAAGGATGGATAATCACATTGTGTATAATCAGTGGCATCAGGATACTGCTTGCGGACCAAACACCACGAAATTTCTTTTTTTTCCTGTGAAAGTTGGATCTCCTTCGCTATTGAGACTCCTGGCTGCCCATATCCAGGAGCATGGAGCCATGACATTTGGTTTGAGGACATACGCAGTTTGCAAAAGTGCATTGTTGACATCAGGGCCCCTGCAAGAGTAGGACGCCACTACTGGTGTCTGCTCGCTAGAATTGCCTATCTTCTGTCTAATATTCTTGCTCTTGCATTATAAAACACAGCTTGTCCGCTCATGCTCCTTATAGAGTATTGGAGTTGTAATATTCCCAGCCGGCATGGAAAATGGACAAATGCCTATCCATATATTATTTATTTTAGGTAGCTTTGCATATTAGTTAGCTGGCCTTAAAAAGATGTAAAGAATATCTACAACAACGTGGCAGCTTGCATGTTGTTGAGGATAACTCCCGGGACTTGCAGGGTCATTGCAGTACCTTTGATTGGCTTAGAACCCATACAAGCCCGAGGATAAATCCTGCTGCCCCTATCTTCTTAATGTCGTCTGCAACAGTTTCAATGGTTGCACCGTCAAAGTCAAAGTCAAAATTATATGTGCAGATAATTAGCTTACCTCAGACTAGGTATGGGACGAAGCCCTCTGGATGTTGACAACTTTCAACTGAATCCTATGACAGACAACAGCTGCTGCTGCTATCTGATAATACACTCTTCCTTCTGTTGGAGCTGCATAACGGTGGGAACCAAGATTCAGGCATAATTGTTCAACAAACCTAGAATTTCATCAGAAAAGCAATGTATCTTTCAGTGTAGAAAAAAATGTGTTTCATGTTTAATGAACTAGAAGCTGAGTTTACATGCAAGCCCTGTGCCCGAGAAGCACTGTCCATTGCCTAACTTGATTGTATTGTTGTACTGGCGGTCAGTGGTAGAAACAGCAATGCTTGTGATCCAAGGACTAAAAAGGAGGATCGAACCAGAAGAAGGACTGCCATAGCTAGCAGCTTGAACGACAAGAACTCCAGCTTTTGTAGCAAACACGAGCTTATTTTCAAGTGCATTGAGGAAAGCAGCAGTACCTGAAGGGACAGCTGATGGTCCTACCTAGAGACTTATGATATCAACTCTATCTTCCACTGCCTAGAGCAAGCAACGATTATAAGTTTATTATCACTGTAACAAGCTGAATCATTAAGGCTAATTACTATTTTTGTGAATCTTTGAGACCAATGTGCATTTGCAAACATTTTCCATATTTACATACCTGATCAACAGCGGCCACAAAATTCAACATGTAACCTCTGAAATTATAAAGAGCTTTGTACACCGCAATTCTGTTTAAATAATTGAATGAGAAAAAATAATAAATATGAAAAATTAATTTATAACTCGAGTGAAATTTCAGCAGATTATCTTTTAATACGAGTTTCGTCTTTAAAATAAATAAAATACGTACCAAGTATAAAAATAAGAGATAATATATTATTCTCAAACTTAAAAGGGTATAATTTTTATTTCTTATTTTTTTATTTGTTTTATTAAATTTTAAATACCTTGGAGCCATGTCCTTGTATATCCATAATTGAAACCATTGACAATTACTGGCACTCGTGGCTTCCTGCAGCTTTTCATGTAGTGTGGCTGAAATGAGAAAGGATCAATCAACGCAAATCAGAAGCCTGTGCATGATATTTTTATTTGCCAAAATAGAGTCAAATTTTATCTGTAATAACAATAATCATCCAAAAATACAATGTGTATAATTTATCACCATGTTGGTAGGACAAAACTTGCCTTCCATGGCCATCGGCATCGAAGGGAGATGCATAGTCGCGAGTGGAGTTGAAATCGCCATAAACAATTGCTGCGCGTGCAAAATACTGTGCCCCTACTCTCCTGCCATTGCATGCTGTTAGAGGGAAACTCCTCCTCGGTAGCACATTTCCCTTTGAAGTTACCTTTACTTAGGGTCACTCTAGAAGACTTGTGAAACTAGGATTTTCAGGATTGCAGCCGGTATCAATGAAGCCTATCACCACCACTTGACAGGAATTTTCTGCTCCGCCCAAAGTTGCCCAAACGTCTATGGAAACTCCAAGGAATTCAGGTGTATGCGTAGTGAGCTTATCCATTTTGATATCTTCATGGATGGCTCTTAACTCCTTCAGCATTTTGAAGAGTCCTCGGTACCTGAAAAGTTGAATTAGTCCCATTCTTTCAAGTTCTATTTTTCCTTTACGTCTGCGACTTGATGAAAGTCATAAGTCTTTTTTCTTTCAAAGGTCATCGTAGATGAAATTTATTAGGTCATAATTGTGTGAATTTTAGATCTTGTAACCCTCACTTTGTTCACAATGGATATGTACCTCTTCAGAACCAATGTGTATCGTAAACCGACTGAGCAAATGAGTGGAGCTGTAGAGTTTGGTTTAGGAATCTCTCTGGAGGAAAGACTTCCAAGAATTTGTCATGGCCACTACTGATTCTCTTCTCGTACGTCATAGTCTCTATCTCTCTACTGGGGTAATGTTCAAAACAACAATTTACGCAAAGCAAAAAGAATCACAACCTCAGATTTCAGAAAATAATCGCACAGAAAGGGAAGAAAACTAGCAGAATTAGGTCGAATCCAACAGACCTGTCGCATAACTTTTCAGTTTTGAGAGAAGTAACAGGTTCTTCATCCATTAGAACTATGGAAACCTTGGCTTCCGAAGGTAGAAAGTCCCAAACTGTAACAAAAAAGATTAGCAGAATGGAGGTGCAGTAATTAGTGATACGAGTTAACAATATATCGGGATAGCTGATCTAGTGTTTAATAAGAAGCTGTCCTTAAATTACTTGGAAGGAAAATAATTTGGCTCAACTGATCTTCAAAAGATGCAGCAAAGTTCATGGACTAGTAGCATCCGCAACTTTCTCATTTCCAAACCGCTGTTGTTAAATGGTAGATGAATTTCTTCTCTCCCGTTACAACCCCTTCAAATCCATTCATGCCATACTGCTCATCATAATTCAGCAACATGATTGTCTCGTTTATTTTCTCCACGACGGGAATTTCAAATCGGTGACTGCATGTATGTTTTCCATGAAAGATGAAACTTGATTTGACCACAACCTATATATTACAATGAATAAGGTGATTCGTCCGCTGACTGTACTTAGTCATAAACATTCATCCAAGTTTTCTTGGACTCACATTACGTAGAACTGCTACATTCCGGGTAAAAAAATACTTGATAAATAAATAACGGATAGGAGTTGGCTACTATGATTCACAGCACTGTAGATATAATGTGTAGTTAAAGAATTCTCATGAAGAATTAAGAATTAGTGAAATCTATGCTATGGAGTATACTCCGAGAGAGCAATGATGCCACTGACATGGACATTGAGTGACCTGACAACTCCCAATTGTGGAATCTCAATGCAAGCATCTAAGATGTGGATTATCTCCACAGGTATGCCCTCCTTTTGATGCCCAAGGACCAAGACCTGCTAAGAAGATGAAACAATTTCATTCCTATAATTTCAGAGACAAATAGGAATTTATATATTTTTATTTTCAATAAATAAAAATTTTCACCAATGGAATGCTAGAATTAAAAAAAATACACATAAATTAGGTTTATATAATGTACCATTTTTTTGGAAATGTATACCGATCAAGAGGCACACTATTTGCAGTCTACTCTAAACCCAAGATGGAGAAGCCGTCGTGTTTTTTTCTCTTTAAGAAATGCTTCACACTATAAACAGAAACTTCTATAATTGGAACCCACTTCTTGCTGTCACACTGTAAAGTTAAAGACTCATAAATCATTTGACCGGGGAAATATGGTTAAAAACTTAAAATAAATTTGCTTTACAAGCTACCTATGTCATAGACCATAGAAACATTTATGAGAAAATGACAAATAAATCTTTTCAAGAGGAGCAACGCATAACCACTGAATAAAGCTGATAGAATGAGATTTTAGAATGCAACAATAACAGAGGAATCACTCAGCAGGTAAATACTGCTAAACTGAAAACTATTCTATAGATGGACAATCCATCTTTTTATTGAGCATGGATGCAACATCTACACAAGTCTAATGTCCATGGTCTGTTATCCATACAACATTTTTGCAGTGATTCATCTATGCAATAACCTAGTTATCCCATTAGATTCTGAAAGATGCACATAAATAATGCTGTTCATACAAATTGTAGCAAACTAAATTCAAGGATGCAAAACAACTAATATTCAGCAGATGAATTAGCAAGAGTAACAGAACACATAGCATCAAATTGTTATCAATACCTGATGAGTTGAAACTGTTTGTCATGTAATATATTTTTATCTACAATGGTTAATCCAGAAGCCTTGAATACCTTCGAGGAACATATTGGCCTGAATAACAGATAACCTATATAAAAATGCTTAAAAGTTGGACACAGAGAGAACCACCAGGGGCCGGAGGGCGGTATAAGAAAAATTTAATAAATGCTTTCAAAAGAATGTTACTTTAGGCTATAGATTGAAAAGATACTGTTTAATAATCTATTGATTGCCTAACATGTTGAAAATTTTTTACACTTTTCTACTCTCTAATAAAGTTAGGATATTTTAGTTTCTAGAATTGGCGATTATTCAAAAAAAGTAATGGCATACCATCTAGTACTGCTTAGCGTCTCAAATCACGTTCTATCTTTTATCTAAAAATAACTGATACTGTGTGACAAAACTTTTATGTACGATTTCTATTTTATATTTAAAATTAATTTTTGTAATATTACATTGCTCCCAAAGATAAACACCCTGACTCTATCCCTACTACCAAGTTATCCAATAAATTAATAAAATTATGACATGCAGCTGTGACATACCTCACATGTTCGTGCCAATCCGGCAAGGTTAGGAATTCGATCAATTAATGATGCAACAAGGATGAACTGTTATCGACTTGCCCTTATAGTTTCCATAGCAAGACTCCTAGCTTGCAATACCTGATTGAAAAGCTCATCCTCCTTCTCCATTTCTGCTTTCCAAATAAAAACCAAATTGTCTATTAATTTAAGTAGAAAAATACAGATATAGGTTTCTACAAAATATGCTCAGATAATACTGTACTAATTACAGAATAGGGCCAAAATATCTGCTCTTTATGTCTTCAATTAAGTAGTTATCAAATTTTATACATACCTGGAAGCTGTTTGTAGGTTTCTCTATTTCCAAAAAAAGAAATGGAACTGGTATGCTGATTATCATGCTTAGGCAGCTGGGTAAGTGATCCTTCTTTGTCAAGATTAGTCAATATTTCTGTGCAGTCAGCACCTTCAACAATTTTTAAGCTTTCATTCTTGGTAGTCACTACATACCATGCCATGGAACATCTCAGATCTTCCTCGACATCCTGAAAACTTGAAAATGAGATTCAATTCCAAGAAGGAGAGTGAAGGGGAAAAAAGAGGAAAAGGAAAAGTGAAAAGAAAGCAGCAGTGAAGAAAAAATCAAGTTCTTACATTTAGAAAATTGAGAACTAGCTCCATAAGGGATGTTGGAACGCATTCAAACTCGAGTTCCTTCATTGAAGCCCAAAAAGAAACGAAGGAAATCTCATATCCTCAAACATAATTAAGTCAAATGAAGAACAAATACTAATTCATATGAAGGGTCAATAATCACAAGGCTTATTTATTGACATGTCTGCATTGACTTTGGCTGATATGTCCCAAAATTTGAAAATTTGGTACTAATACTACAATTCAATATGAGTAAAGAAGCACTTGCATAACAACTATCGTCATCTGCTTGAGGACAATTTTGGAAACTGAGTTTTTTTATAGCATTCATCCCATCTCAACAATTATGCCAAAATACTTTTACAAATACTAAAGAAGTAATGAACGTACATAAATGCAGTGTGTTCATGTAATGTTCTGTCTAAATCATCGTATTTGCCAGAATAAAGTTGGAGTCTTTGTGATTGCATTTTGTTACATACTTCAAATTATTATCTCGTTTCTTATGTTGTTCATAATAATTTGAATTATGCTACTAATTCTAAAGGATGACACCGTAGATAAGCATTATTCTAAAGGATGACACCTTAGACTCCAATCAAATTCAATTAAGCAGTTTCTAACCTCAACATGATTGACAAAAACTCCAGCTGGGGTTATGGACAGATGGGGATTATAGGCATCAAGATATCCTTCCATTGATGCTCGTAAGCTGAAAAAATCAAAATAAACCAAAATACCACGTTAGAAGTTTTATACAGATAATAGAGCTAAAACCATGAAATAAAGGTTTTCTAATATAGACACACACATATGTTCTCCATATGTACAATTACACAAAAAAAGTTACATCACAGAGGAGAGTGCATTGATTATAAGTTTGAAACTGTTTCTTTTATATTCAAGAGAAACGTTTAATTGTCACCAAAACACATTTTCAAATGAGAAAATTTTATGAACTATGCTACACAAGAATTTAGATGTATAATATACTGCGCACAGTCAGTGTTCTTTGCCAGGTAGGATTTCAAATCCTCAAAGCATCTCTTCTCTAAAGGCAATATTTGAGAGGTTCCTGAGTCCAAAGTAGGAACAATTTGCAAAAAACTTGGTATACCAACAACTGCAAGAGATATTGGGAAGAGTACCATATGCTTTATATGATGAGAACACAAGAGTTTGCTATACTTCACCATAAATGAGTAAGAAATAAGAAAAAAAGTTGCACTCATCAGCTTCACAATAAACAGACCTGGGTAAAACCACGTAAGCTGTGGTGGTGTGTGGTGAGGAATGGAACTGTAGGAGGAAGTAAGTCATCCAAATGTCTAAATTGAAACGCTTTGGATGCATGTAGTATAACATTAGTAGCTATAAACACATAGGAAGAAAGTGCCTACATTTAAAGCTCAAGAATCAACCAGATCTTCAAATAGATCAATTAATTTGAACTACAATCATCTTAAAGTTTGTTGAGTCCAAGAAAATGCATTGTAAGGTACGAATTACATATCGTTGATTTAAAGAACTAGTACTGTGTCACATCAAAGAATTTAATGTGAAAAAAATAATAACGACCAAAAAAGTTAATTGTCAGCCTCAATAAGGATCAAATATTAGCAATCAACCATAAAGCTTTTCAAGATAATTAACTAATTTAGCAATGAAATGGCAGATGCTGAGATCAATATTCTATGTTACACAATTAAGCTAATTCAGCAATTCATTGTGATCAAATGATATAGCTTTGACATGATAAGATCTCAGGCAATAATATTACAGTATCATATTAAATACTAAAATTATTGCCAGTCCTCATATCTATGATGTTTACAACATATTTCCCATATTCAGAATTCAACAATTAAGTTTTAAGATGATTGTGAAATACATGAACCACAAGTTACAATGTTGCATCATATCAAAGATCTATCCAAAAACAAGAATAAGAAAAAAAAAGAAGAGAATGGGTGCATTAACACCAAGAGACAATTTACTTGTGCCCTCGTGTCATAATCTTGTAAAATAGGAACTAATTGCTCCCCAACCTGTGATATAAGCAATAATACATGGAAGCAACTATTCAGCACAAGGAACCTGTAAATAATGACAACCAGAAGGTACAAAATAACTAGTAAAATTTGGATAACAGAATAAAAAAAAAGTATAGAGTCCACCAAGCATAAAGTGTCGGAACCTCGAACATGAAGTTTTAATTTTACAAAAATACTTGATATCCAATAGGAAAAATATGCATAAGGAATACCACTTTCCTAAATACAACTATTGTGTAAGAAAATGCCTTTCAAAATAGAAAAACAATTGTGAGGGAAAAGACAAGAAAGGCTCCTGAAATTCTTCCAAACGCCCAGGTTTGAATACTTGCTTTAATGGTTTAACCGAAAATTAAAGTTGGTTACATGTATGCTCTTCATATCCATATCCCAAGTATAAATATCCAGTGTTAATTTAAATCATTAGGGTGTTACTGTTCACATAATTCCTGTGTATAAAGTCTTTGTCCCATCAGTGCAGTTGAACAAATTTTTAACTTAAAAATGTGAACAATGACTGCAGCAGCTGACAAAATTTATGGAAATATCTTACCAATGATGGAAACTTCAAGTAAATATTAATTGCGAATGTTTCTATGTATTGGCGAACAGATGGTAAGTTGTTTCTCTGCAAAAAAAGGAAAATGTGTTTTTTTCAAAGACAATAACACAGGCTCGTATTAAATTGGAATATAGAATACGGAATTTAGCTTAACAGTTTCTCAAATAATGCTATATTAAAAGCACACTGAATTCACAGATCACAGTTGGTGCATGTATGAAGCTGTACATTGTGTTACTTTTCATTGCTTGACAAAAAGATATCAAATAAAAATATGTTATAGGAGAAAACTCCGATGTCATGAAGTAACATTTACTTACATAGAGAGATATATGCAAAAAATCTGCAACTTTCCCAACAATAACATTGTCAACGAAATGTGACAAAACACATATCATTTGCCATGCACGAATTTTCCGCCTAAGTATCTGTTGAAAATACTGTACATGTAAACATCATATTGGTTGTAAAAGTCAATGCAAAATAAACACCCTCAATGTTCCAGTAAAATATTAACCTTTTTGAACACCCAAACAATTATAACTTTGACCATTGCATAAATTCAACCCAACTTCAACATGATTATTTGATATCTGAACTACTTCCTTCAGAAAACCCGCACATTTCATTATAACGTTTCATATTCTCAAAATGATTTTTTATTTTTCGCAAGGGAGCATCTTTATTACCAAATTGTCGTAAGTAATTAAACAACTTAAATACATTTGAATATCCTTATAATTCCTAAATTCCAATATATATATATATATATGTATATATATATATATATATATATACATTTTGTGTATGTACACACGTGTTTGGAGAGAAAAAAAAAGTCTTAAAATTTACAGTTATCAAAAAGAAGGTAGTTTAAGTAGTGATCCACAAGAAGATTTACAAATCTGCGGTAGAAAGCCTCTGTACTATAATCTCCAAAACGATTCAGTCCCCAACATTAGCAACAGACACCCATGCAGAATTATTTCCCACAAGAATCCAATCTACTCTTCTACATGAATATTTACTCCACTATAATTGTTATATTGAATTCAAATGCTGAATAAATATAAATACCACTTACTGCACTATATTTCTTATACAACTCTTTTGTAAGATCCTTGTCATTTACCTGAATGAATGAATAAGCAAATAAGTACTATGATCCCATAAACATAAAAATGCAGTTCCCTGTTAAAAATCAAAGGTAATGAGTGACAGTGTACTATAACTTGCAAATCTAATATACCAAAAATAGCAAAGCAATTGTATGGTGACTTTCTTTTCTTTAACTAACAATAACAGAATCTTATTGTTTAATGTAGGTAACACACATCATCCATAGGGCTCATAAATACTCAATTAACATCATTTTATTAATCTGCTCTCACCATCCCAACAATGTGGCATCATTGGATTGATCAAATTAGTAAATATTTATGCCTACTTTCCAAGTTACACCAATTTACGCATACATCCGGCTTGACATGAGATATAGTGTCTACGAATCATATCAGCAAAACATACAGAATCATAGTAGATTCTTGGAAAGAATCTTAGTCCACATTGACTAAAGAGTAAGAAAAGAATGGTCTCATGTCCGTAGATAAGAAGCCAGCCTCACCTCCTGAATATTATTGTTTTTTGATAGGATTTGATGTGAAACAAGTAGATAAACATTTTTCTAAAATGGCAAACTTTACCAAATGGGACAAAGGACTTTTACACAAAATAAACAGTTCTACCCCCCCTTTTAATCTTCCATACCACCTAGGTCCACATTTGGAACCATCGACATTTTACACATCTAGATACTTGAACACTAAAATTTCCATTGAGAAGCAATTCAATGTTCATTCTTTCCTATATTATTTCAAAGTCAGTAGAAAAAGTACCACAAGGTCAAGAAGCTTCAGCAGAAACAATTTCCCAGAGTCCACAGTAGCTTGACAGTCTTTGTTTGCATGTGCAGATCCCTGTAGATCTGTCAAGTCCGCAAGCTTGAAAAACAAGACTGCCAAAGATACACGTGCATAAAATTCTGTGTTGATAAATCCCTGATAAGAGAACCTGTCTATTAATGCCTACTTAAGTTTAAAAGTTTAGAAAGCAATTAAATCACCATGCATGTTCAACATATTAGAACAACAATAGTGTATGATTACAACCACATGCATGTGCACGCGCGCGCGCGCACACACACACGTATGTATGCATGCACGGGCGCACAAACACACACACACACATGTATGTATGCATTTACACTCCAAAATGTCTAGCATGTGACAATTCACTAGATCATTTACCCTTTCTGTTTATTAACTCTCAAAACAAACAGAATATCAAGATTAATTATGTCTGAAAAGAGGTTTTCTCACACCTAAGTAATTGAGTGATGAGAACCGTACCATTTTTGTGTTCCTCTAGAATACAATATGTAAAGTTATCTGCATGTTTATAATTGGTAAGAATATCAATTTTTTTTAACTCTATGCCATTCAATTTGATTTAAAGAAAAATATATAAAAAGAATGCTTCTAGATGAAACGCCAATTTCTCAGACTGCCCACTACAGCAACTTCAGAGTAATTTTAGGAACTGTTAAGTAATTGAGTGATGAGAACTGTACCACTTTTGTGTTCCTCTAGTATACAATATGCAAACAGTAAATGATCCTAACATATGCTAATAAAAATAGGAGTAATAAACGAGGGAAAAAAAGAGAAATCAATCACTAAAGAAACCAATTGGTTGGAATGTCAATTTTTTTTAACTCTATGCCCTTCAATTTGATTTGAGAAAAATATATAAAAAGAATGCTTCTAGATGAAACCCCAATTTCTCAGACTGCCCACTACAGCAACTTTAGAGTA
This sequence comes from Xylocarpus granatum, assembly GCA_019650275.1. Classification (NCBI taxonomy): domain Eukaryota; kingdom Viridiplantae; phylum Streptophyta; class Magnoliopsida; order Sapindales; family Meliaceae; genus Xylocarpus; species Xylocarpus granatum. Next base: position 283,960 of record BNST01000546.1, on the reverse strand, counting down.
ATTTTAGGAACTGTTCTGTCAAATACAGAGAACCGACATCAAGCAGACATGAAGTTTAAGCTAATGATGCAATAACTTTGGAAGCTTACTTTAGTCAACTCTGGGTCTGGGCTTTTGGCCAATAACAATACTTCAGTCTTTGCATCATAATTGTCTGCTAATTCAGCTTCAAAATCCTCATCAAATGCAACTAGTAGGGGAAATGTTCGGATGAAGAATCATTTTACAGTATAAAGCAGCAAATTTAATAAATTTAGAAATCCCATAACAAAATGGATATAAGCCTGTGACACACCAGAGCCATAGAGTGTTAGTAGCTTTAGTTCTTCAATGTAATACTTTATGGTATTCGGATTTGAGAGCCAAAGCCCCGTTAAATGTAAAGCCACAAGACGAATTGTACAGGGACTTTTTGTGCCTTCGTCAAGAACTTTTTCAACAAACTACAAGAATGGTATTAAGAGGTGACAATCACTTTTAGTATGTACTGTGGTATAAACATCCTGTGAGGAATCAGCAAAAACATACAAACACAACAGATAGGAATCACATACCCACTTCAGAGGTCCGGGTGAATTTCCCATTTCGTGCATCCCCTCATCATTAAACACAGAAGAATGCAAGACAGAGGATAAAAATGCAGCAATAGGTGCAACCCTTCGCTTGTTGCAGCTGACATGTAATACCCAAGAGTAACGAACTAAATGCCACATCATCTGCAGTACATAGCCAAGCACAATGAGATAATATCTCTTTCATTAGAAAAACTCGTAAGCAATGCATAAGAACTAAAAATTCTCAACTGACAACATCATCAGGCAATTATATGCACTTGATTATGAAGGTTGAAAATTTGCCTAGATAACTGTCAGATTGCACCCATTAATGTTTTTCATCAACATCACAAGAAAACCATGGAACTCCTTGCAATATAGCTGACTTAGAATTCTTCAACAATAGAAAAGACAACTAGTGTTAAATTTTCTGGCATAAAAAAGCCCACAAAGACAATCAAAAACTAATGCAGACGCTAGTTATGCTCATGACAAATGCATTTATCAGCAGCACATATGATAAAGCCACACCTTTACTCTCAACAAACTAACCCCAGCCAGAGAGAAAGTGAGCCAAATAAATGCAAGAAAAATTCCAAGGTGGTGCAACCAGAATGTCACCTTGCAGCAGTAAGTATGTTAAAAACCATTTCTCACCCTTACACACTGACACAACATTTCAAAAAATCGTATTAAAACCCCTTGCAAAATGATGTTTAACAAATAAGAAACAAGCACAAATTCAATAAGTAATTATGAAGTGAACCTGGGAATCCACACCACTGCACGAAGAAACAACAGGATTCAACATTCCAGAAGCAAACAAGCCCAAGGTCAACCGAACTGACCTCAGCATGGACAAAACAGAATCTTCCCCAGCATTCTCAAGACTGCAAATTTATTTTAAAATAATGGTAAAAGTTTTTTTGTGTGTGGAGAACAAAAAACGAATACAATGTCGGTAGACAATTTATCATAAACACAATTTGACTAGGAGCCAACTTTGGACTTAAGGTCACAAGAAAATTTACCACTATTATCTACACAATTTTGAGAGAACTCCAGCCAGTATTTCATTTTTAGAATGAAATACTGCTAATATCACTGCCATAGAATTCTTAAAGGGATATATATTTAATTTGTATTTTTCAGGAAAAAAAGAAGGAAAAATGTGCTTATGTGCATTTGTAGTCATGTGAATAAACCACCAGCAGAAGTTCTAAAACTAGGTTTGGAAACTAAAAGCACAAATTACTACAACAGGACTTAAAAAATGAACCATACACCCCAAAACCCAAATAGAAAAAAGAATATTGAAAATGAAAACATAATGTAAAATAAAAACTAATAGCATTTGTTGCTTCTTACCTCTCAACAAGATCATTAAAAATGCATCTGACAACAGCATTTGACAGACAATTGTCTCCATTCTCGAGGGCACAATAAGGAAGTGATAGCAGAGGTTCTAAGCCAAGCCACTGAATCATACAAAAAGTAACAGTTGCAATCTTTAACTTAATTACTAGATCATTATTATCTAAAAGGGAAGACAATTTGTAGATAGCTGAAAACTAGCAAGATTAAAATAAATGAATAGTATCAATGTGGAGAAATGAATAGACTAGATGATAAAAGTGACATTAAGAAGGAAAATGGGGCATATTCTGCAACCAGTAGAAGAACAAAAGTAATGAGCAAATACAGTCAGTCTGGCGCAAAAAATAGAATCACAAGACTGCAATTCACCTATTTAATTCCATTTTGCAGATGCAAAGGTGAACAGTAGAAGTGCTAACAGTTAAGAAAACAAAGCTTTATCACCTTCCCGTTCAGCAAAATAGCCCGTCGAGTTCGTGCCAAAACCCCAGCTGCAAGACGAGCATTAATATTCTGAAGAAAAGTAAGAATCCATGAATCCAACCAAGGTTTGCCTTCTGCTGCTGATAGTATTAGCTTATCATTTTCTTCGACAAAACACAAAGCTTGAGCAGAGACCAGTGCTTTCAGAACAGAAGCTAGTGCTTCATATGCAGCAAGAGATATTTCGGCTTCAGACTAATTAAGAAAATTCAGATTGTTTAGTGATGTAGCTAAAAATATCTAAAATCTCTTAAGAGGAAAAAAATGACGCCTGTGACATTTCCACAAGTATTTTACAGAGAAAGTAAATTAAAATTAAAACATACCTCAGAATCAGAACTTGGAGATATAATAGTCTTCCAGAAGAAGTTCCACATAAAGGTATAAGCGATTTGTAGTGAATCATTACTCTTTAACTGTGCACACCATGACGAGATTGATGCAACAGCTTTCACGGACATTATCTATTCATCCATAATCAAACTCTAATTTAAAAGAAAAATACCTAAAAGTTGCATTCAGCTAGGAGCACCATGTATAAAAGAAGACTAGTCTCTGTTGCTTTTTTGTTTTTCATTTGATTGGTCTTCAAAGATGACAATAAGAAACAAAAAAGAAGTAATTGAAGAGAATTTTAACCAAATTCAAACACTTCATGAATCTTTTCAGTTTAACAATGTCAGATTTTCATGAAGATAAATATTAGTCAAAATTTCACATAATTCACATAATCTGTAGTAATTTGGTAGCCACTGAGTATAATAAGCAAAATCACATATGAGAGCACAAAGTTCTTTGTGATAAATACAAGAAAGCCTAGTGAGAAGACCCATATGACTTTAACCAAAGGAAACAAAATTGAAAAATGAATAATAAAACTAGACCATGCTTAAGGCTTAAGGTCTGCCTACCAATAATCATATAGCAATAACATAATGTACTTAACCCCAAGAGAACCATAGAGAACTAGACTAAATGGCATGGTAGGAGCAGAAAAGGCCAGTCAAATTTCATCATAACTATAATAAGCATTTGTGTATGTGATATGCTTCTCAATAAAAGATCAACTTCATAAACTGCATATAACTAAAGAATAAGTAATCATACGGCTTGCAAGACAGCACTGGTGGTAGAAGATGACAGCCTACGTTGACTAGGACCTCCAAGTCTTCCTCTTACAGAACTAGGCAGACTTGCATCATCTATCAAAACACTGGACCAAAATATTGAACAAGACATGTCGGCAAAAGACACCAGCTCCTCCTGCATGTCAGAAAAAACTCTTTGTATGAAGTTTCCACTAATAACAAAGTCACAAACAAGCCAAATCCTATAAAAGGGAAACATAAAATGCTTAATTCTCCCAATACCAAGACATTAGGGAAAAGGTTCGCCAACTTCTCATATATAATGGAAGCTTCTGCATAAATAAATTGATGCACTATCTTAAGTGAGACAATTTCTGATTTTGTTTTTACTCTTATTCCACATTCAGAAGATCTTTCCTGCATTATCTGAATCTCTTGAAGCAAGCTCAAAGTAAGAATGTGAAACTTCACAGGTATACACTCTATATGATCCTCCTGTTTGCAGATGCTGATAACACCGTTTTGAATAAACTGTAAAAGTCAACCAAGTATCAGAACCTACTAAAAGCAGAATGACATGGCAATAGCATGCGAATACCAATTAAAATGTAACAGAACAATAAATAGCATTAAACATCACCAATAAAATCATAAGTTATGCAAACACACGGAGTCAGTAAACAAGGCTTAAGATGTTCTAAAACTAGATGCAACAACACAAGTCAGATCTTAGGTAGTCAACAGATAATAAATCATGAAAAAGAAGAACTGACAAAATGCCCCTATTAATAGAGTTATTGTAATTGTTACAGTTCCATATCCTGGTCAAAACTTCTAATGAATTTCTCAACTTAGATGTCCACCGACCAAATGACAAGTGATGCATATCCATAAAAAATAAAAAATTTGGCTCTAATTAACTAATCATATATACTATATGTGGAATTTCAGACATAGAAAATTACAAATCTCATCAATGGTAGATTTAATTAACAACAGCTGTGCACATACATGCCAAGAAAAAGTTCAAGATAAACCAACAATAGTGGGGCCAAATCCTGTTCCTCTTTGATTACAAGAAAAAACACTCTTGCCCATCTTTTTGCCTCAGATTCCCAAGACTCCAAGTCTTCATCATCATAAGTAACAAAAGCATTACTCAAATGTTGATGACTTGTAAAATTTAGAGGGAAGTCAAGAAGATTCTTTAAAAGCAGCATTTGGCTTTTGCAACTAACAGCAGAATGCTGCTTACTACACCCTGAAAGCCATTCTTGTGCTCTTGCTCTTAAGGAACCTAGAAGCAGGAGAGAGTGAGATGATTGTTATAACTTCCTCGTTCAAGATTATGCAGTAAGCTGCCTAAAAGACTATCAATCCTTACACAGGAGAGAGGTGAGATCTTTGAGAGTATGAAATGTGAAAATAAAACAGATGACAACCATAACTCATTTTAAATCAAAGTTTAAAGTGAAGAATTATGTTAACTATCAAGACAATTGGAGCCACCAAACTTATTAAAAAACAGTATATTTAAGATAATATATAGAATGCAGGAAAAAGTCAAATGCTATAATGTTCAGCAAAACAGAAACTGCAGAATTTGTAAAGGAAAAAATAGAAGAACGTGAAGTATAAAGCACGGGAAGAGGGAGAAATTTTGGTTCCCATTCATGTAGCCAGTGTGATGTGCACAAAAAGTACAAGAGTTCACCTCAATCTATGATTACCAAACCAACAAACTCACCTGTCTCCATTGAAAATCTCCCACAAAAGAACATGTGAAGCATTTTTATAGTTGGGGGAGCTGCTTTAAGTAGAAATTATCTGTTTATTTACAAAACAACTTCATGACATGCTAGAGAAGTCCTAAGTAGTGAGCAAAATCACATAGAAGTTACTATGAAATAGCGGAAGTAATATCCAATGTAACTAACTCTGTTACCAACAACAACTAATTAACCTGCTAAGCATACCCCCAATCAAATGGTTTAAGACGAACACATTCTTCCTATGTCATATTTGACTTTTTATGCTATGAAATGAAAATTCATCAAACACATGTTGGCTTACCCTGCATCTAGGAAACTTGTATATTGATGTAAAAAACGGGCTGCACCTTCAATGGTCCTTGAAGAGTAAACTCCTTTTATGCCTGATAAAAGTAGCAAAAGATATTAATGGCGAAACATTTTAAAATATTCTTTTCCTCACCAAAATGGAAAATAGTGCAAAGGAAGCATCCATAAAAGCTCTAGCAAACAGCATAGGATTGAGCCACTGCACACTTTTTGGGGAACTGAATCTACAAAAACTACAATACAGAACAAAAACAAGAAGATTAATTTCTTCTTGCTACTCAACTGATGATAGAATATCTTAAGGGATGAAAACCTCAACACATGAGACTACTCATTTCAAGCTACTCCCCAAACCCCCACACCAAACTCCACCAAAAGAAAAGAATAATAAGTAAATGAATAAGTAGAGCTCAGGAGATGACATGGGACTATATACTGTATGAGCCTCCCATAGCATCCATCAAGAAAACAATTTTCAGCAACATGTGATAACTGCTTGAGCATTGGCTCCATGTTATGTATGGAAGACATATCCAGTGCTTCTAGCAAATTAGGTAAAATCAACCAAACAACTAAGTTTCAATCTTTTATAATCTAACACTTCTGACAAGTTATCTCATATGACTTAACAAAATAACATCAAACATGTTCAATGAGTGAATTCAGTACTCAGGACCAGTCAAATTGAGAGCAAACCAAAATCTTTGTGGTGCACAGGGTCATTCAATCCTTCCATGAATGGACCAAGAACAAAACTTTCCGGTACTGATTTGGCACAGTTCTCATAACTCTTCCACTCAATGGCCAAAAATGATTGCACAATCATCCACCTAACTGCATAAACCAAAATGGACAAGAGCAAGGAATTATAAATAGAATATAAATTAATTACATTAAGAACAATATTACATAGTTTAAAAAAACCAACTTCCTAGAGGAATAACATTGATTGGTCTAATCAAGTGATTGAGATAATCAGCCACTATACCTTGAGGATTACCATGACAGAAACCCCGTTCCCACAGAACAGATAGCCAATTAAAAAGTTCACCAGAAGTTTCCATCTTATTTTGATAAGCTCTTCCAATAGAGCTTGGTATGCTATTATATAAGACAGAAAACTCAAGTAGCAAGGTTGTCTGTGACAAACAATGAATGATTAATTAGTAGGCATGTTCGGTAGAATTGAGATTCAATCAATAAGAACAATAACATTGATATGAAAGCTTATTTACCTATCCAGTAAAGTACTATGTGACATGGCCATTTTCAATAGATCACCAAAATCATACTTTATCTTAATATAAAATTACGAAGAAATCAAATGATTAAATGAATAATTAAGTATGTGACATTACCTGGTGATTCCAAGCAGCTTCTACGAGGTGAGTGCCCATACTCTTCAAGCATTTCATACAGCAGTATGAATACCTCCCATTGCTGCTGTCCCCTCAAGCCTAAATCAGTTGAATTGCAAAGTTTCCCTACCCCAAGTGACTTGGCTTCCTTGGCAGCCCAAATCTCCCTCTTTGTCATGCCCTGAGCTGTTGAATACTTTTCTAGCAATTTCTTTTCTCCAATAGCAGAGCAGCCTTGGTTTTCTCCACTTATCTTCACGACTGTCTTCAATATATGCAATGATTGCTTCCTCACTAAGCCTTCCACGTCAACCTAACAATTTTGTAAGAATTTCTATTCTGAAAACCCCTTCAAATAAAAACAAAAGGAAAGCTATGAATGAAGGTGGATAAACGAAAAGTGGGAGAGAGGTTGTGGGCAAGTACCAAGCCTCTTTTTATTTCACCCCAAAAGTCTTTCTCAGCCTTTATGTTAAAGTCTTCAGCTCTATCACCCCAGTCAACATTTTTACATGAGGAATAAGACAAGAATAGAGAGAGCACACTATAAGCATCTCTCCTCTCCAAAGTCCCAAGAGAAAATAGGGTTCTGCAGCACTTCCAAATTTTCTCAAAGAACCAGTTCCTGGAAGCGAGCGAGATGCAATCATAATAAAATAGTTACAAAGAAATATGAAATGCTCGTATTACTGGAAAAAGAAAAAGTAACTCATGCAATTAGATAGCATTATATGTCATATGTCTCTACCTAGAAAGTATACATATATGCCCATGAACTGAGACTTCCAAAGTGTGGTGAGACTCAAATGCTTTGAGAATTATTGGGAGGAGAACGCCAATTGCACAGGACCGGTGTTCCAAACTTTGCAAAAGCAATCGCTCAGTCATGTTACATAAATCCCAAAGCAAATTAGCTGCTAACTTTTCTGCATAACAACACCCATTTTCCAACACTGATTCTGCATTTGTAGCCGTTTGTAGACTTCTTAGAACAGCATCCAGAATTAAAATTAAAATATGGCACGATGTTGGCAGTGGAATTGTTTGAGATAAAGATAGCATGCACTCTTTATCCATATCTGATGCATTTATCTGGCCCTCTGAAACCCAGAAAGGTGAGCAACTACCCCATTCAATGACATCTGATTCTTCATTTTTAAGCATATCCAGAGAAAGACCAACCGAACTAAAAATACAAGGCACCAAGATTTCTTCCAAATTTCCCCAGGTATTAGTTTTTGTCACAACATCAAAGAACGATTCTGAAATCTAAGCTCGAGAGAGCATGCAAAGCAACCAAAAATAATGTGGTAAGGAAAAGAAAGAGTTGTTGGTGATAGCTAATAGTAAATCTTCAGAAAGCTAACCATTCTACCTGGTTAAACATTTCGCGTTCAAATTGATGTCTCATCTTCATCAGAGGAATAAAAATTTTCCACATAAAAGACTGAAAAGCATCACGACCAGCCCCTGTGATGAGAATTTATCCCATCCCTTAGCACGCTCAAGCTTAGATAATGATAGCAGCAACAAACTGATGAACTGGGAATTAAATACAAATAGGCAATACAAGAAAACAGAGGGGAATGTACAAGCATAAGAAACTGAATTTAATTGTCACACCACCTTGAACTCAATGACAAACTGCATATTTATATTTGTGGTAGAAGGAATTTTGTGGGATGCAGTGGGATGGAAGTAGAGGAGAGACAAAATTAATTATCCTATTCCATCAGAAAGAAATAGGGGAATTGAACACATCTAGAAGAACTAGCTTTCCAATCAAATTTACAACCATTTCATTTCATCCAAAACTACTAGAAATAAACCATTTCCTCCAACCAAACAGAACCATTTTTGCTTTAACTGATGTACAATCTTCACATTAAGTATTGCATTACACACCATGCACAAAAAGACGCTAATTATACATTTAAATTTCTGTAGAAACAACTAAACTTATTGCAAAAAGCCGTAGATCTAGTGTATACAAGAGCTAAACAATTCTATATGATTACGTGTTATATTGCAGAATAAGTAAGGCAAGATAGCAACATTCTTTTATCATAAACATTAAGGAATTATAAAGGGTGAAAAAAGAAAGAACAGGAATCTGAGACACAAGACCAGAACAAACCAAATTTCTCAAGTAGATGACAGAGCGCTCTGGCCATTGACGCAATATAGTTACACTGATCAGAATCCAACTTCTGATCCTCTTTGATAGAATCCTGTGCAAATCAGACAGACCAAAAAAAGGAATGGACAAAGCTGAGAAGTTTTTCGGAAAAGAAAATGCGGTTATTACTTTACAGTCTCACACTGATTTCTTTTGAATTGAAAACCCACCTTGATAACGAGCCAAAAATAAATATACAAACACTAACACAAATCATCTAAGGTGTTTGATTACTAATTCTAGCATTTTCTAACCAACAAAAAAACAGAGTTTCTATTTCTTTTTTCTTTCTCTCTTCTTTTCATGTAGAATTCAATGAAATACCTTGGCGAGATCAGGGAATCTATCAAGTAGAGAAGCAAAGATAGCAGACGCAGAAAAACCAGTTGATGCCAAAAGGCAATCCAGCATTGGGGGAATAGCAGCTGGAGGGACTTGTTTACAGCTACTTGAGAGTGAAGAGACTAAAGAAGCTATTGAGTTGGTCTGTGTTGAAATCATCTTCACAAGAAAATAGAGAGAAAAACCTCTCTCTGATTTAATGCAGTTCAGCTTAAATGTAAAGGTTTTGAATATAACGGCTATATTTCAACCTAATGGCGAGACGGCGACAACCCGGTTGGATGATAAACCCAGAATAAAACGTCTCTCTCTGTCTCACCCTTTAGGTAGTTCAGTTGAAAAGTGGAGGCTTCGAATTATAACGGTTCTATATTTCCCCCGATTGTCAGCTGTGGGATGATAAACCCAGAATAAAACGTCTCTCTCTGTCTCACCCTTTAGGTAGTTCAGTTGAAAAGTGGAGGCTTCGAATTATAACGGTTCTACATTTCCCCCGATTGTCGGCTGTGGGATGATAAACCCTAATTGGGTTCCGGTGTTTGAAAATTATCGTAGGTGTCCGTTGCTTTATAGTATTATAAGGATGGTTCGATGGATACCCTTTTGGGGCAAATTCTAAAAAAGATGAAAATTTAATTTGTGATCCCTCAAATTCTATATATATTTGGTGATAAGACCACCAGCATCCTAAAAGACTCCTCTACTCTCATCCAACGTGTACAACTTTGTCGTTTTAACTTTTCGCTGACGCATGAAGGACGCAACACCCACAGCTAACATGCCGAACTGAATCAAACGTCCCCAAGTTCCATCTTAGATTCTCAATACAGTCAGTGGCCACAAATATGCACATCCAAGAAGTTGTTCTTCTTCTTCTTTCTATTGCTCTAGTATACTTTTAAACTTCCATTTCTTCAGTCCTTTTGCTTTTCTGGCATTATCTTGAATTCTGTGTATTTTTCCTTTTCTTTTGTTTTCCCACCTACCAAAATGCGGGTAAAATTTTAGAGGTGGACGTTTCCATACGGTGATTGATTTCCTTTTTTGATCTTTTCAGGTTTTGTTACTCTGGGGGTGACTGATGGAGGGTTTTGTTCTGCACCTTCAATTTTGGACAGTGAGCCAAGCTCAAAACCTATGTATTGGAAAGTCACAAATCCAACACTATCTCCTTCTCATCTACGAGGTGTATGATTGCAATCTTCTATGTATTCTTTTTTAAAAATATGCTTTGTATCTTGAGCCAAATAAGGTTTACTCCAATTACCGTTGTTTTCGGTGGCAACGGTTTCTGTGGAGTGCAAACGCTGATCTAAGTTCAAAAGTAAATGAAAGGCTACCATTTAGTATTTGCCCACCTTTTATTTTCTTCATTTTTAATGATATCTTGATACTGAAAGATTAAGTTTAATGACCTAAGATTAATGTGGTTGTTCTTGACAGACTTGCCCGGTTTCATGCGTAGTGTTTACAAAAGAGATCATGCTTTATTAACACCTGACAGTCATGTATTCAGTCCCTTACCCGAGTGGTACTTTTGGGTTGCATTTGAATCTTCTGATAGAAAGTTCAGATCTTGTTTGCTGGTCTAGTCATTCGAATTTAATTCACAGGAGTAATACATTGGGAGCATATTTAATCACTCCAACGATGGGCTCACACTTTGTGATGTACCTGGCAAATATGCAAGGTTTGTTCATAGTTTAGCTGTCAATTTTCTTTTCTTTAGTTCTTAGGTATGATCTCTGCCATATTTTACATATCTGATGTTTGATGCTCTTTACCCGTGGCAAGTATTTGAAATAAGATAACAACTATCCATATATTACTTTGGTGTTACATATTAATTTAAGTTTGTCACATTACTGACAATTCCTATCTTAGCACCTAATATGCCATAGTTTTTCATGTCTAGTTCATTATCTAGATTTACTTCCTCTTCTAACTCTAGTTCGTTATTTAGATTTACTTCAGCATCCTATATTCAACGAATTTTCTTCTCTTTTTTATTCTGAAATTAGTTTTCGTCTTTTATGTGTGGTGTTGTTAGTTGGGTTTAGAAAATCTACTATAAGAGGCTGCTACTAGTAAGCCCAGCAGTTGCAGACGCTCTGCATCCACCCCTTCTTCCTTATATGTCAGGGCTAACAACAAATTTAACTCTGTAGTTTACTTGTAGCTGTGCTTGACCTTGAGAAGAATCAATTCCCCATTTTAGATTTCTTGCAGCCTTATTAATTGGCCTCTATTCATTCACATTCATGTAGCCGGATTCAGGTTTTCTGTTTCTTCTTAAGGGCCTCCTGTCACAGGGATGCAAGTGAAGTGTTGCTTATTTTCTGTACTTTCCGTCATGGGCAAATGGCATTCCCGGAATGATTATCCATTTCCTTTAGAGTATAAATTATAATTCTTATGTCATCCATGCTTTTGCTGAGTTCATATGATTGATATGACATTTCAATGTATGTCCATCCCCCAATTACACCTACACGATTGCTGAAAACCTATGCACTGTGCAGAAAATTCCAAATCAGGGCTACCCCGTCAGTGATGTGGAGAGGTGTGGATAAATTTATTAACATTTTTTCCTATGGACCGATCCACATGCAATTATTTGAAGTTCTATTTCCTGATTTTGCTGTAATATTTTAGGTTCATATTTATGGTTCAGGGTTCTGTGACACTCACTAATGCATCCGGTGTTAGCAACAAACTGATGGTGAGAATATTTGATTTGCATTCATCAACCGACTTTTGGTGCGTAAATTCAATTAGGAATGTATGGTATCACTAATTTATGTGCAGTGAGAGCAATTCAAAAGCCAGTAGTAAAGGTGTTGCCTTTTATCTTTTTCAAAGGGTTGAAGCATGTAGCTGGAACTATCAAGTTTGGTCTGAAAACAATTACCTTAGCTTTTTGAATGTATGTTTGAAGTGAGCAGAGTGGAGTGTGAGTGATGGTCTGTATGATGTATTTTTTGGATTTGAAATGATTTTAATTGAGGCAGTTATATCCAAAATTCTTGTTCTTAAAGATCTCTTGGTTTCTGTAGACATGTCTGCATCTGTTTTGCTTTAGATCTATATAGATATGTCATTTTCTACTTTTGTGTGAACTATGTGTATGAAGAGGCCTCAAAATTTTTGATAGTATATGCTTGTCGTGTAGGTGGATTCGTATGCTTACCTACCACCTAATTGTGAACATTCTCTGATGGGCTGATACTTCTGCTACTCTTGTTGTAATTGAGTGAAGGTTTGTTATCCCCTATGGTATAATTGAGTAGATATGTGCCATTTTATCCTTCTAATTGTTTTTCAATTTCATGCCGTGCTATCTGAGCAGCATTGCAACCCTCTATGCTATCATAATTCATTTGATAACTTGCTTATATGTTGAAAATTTATTACTATTGTTTGCTAAGACTAGACTAATTAGTCTGGGAGTTCTCATTATGACATCTTATTTGTCCTGATGACTTTGCTCATTAACCTTGTGTAGCTATTTTAATACTCTTGTAAGAATAAGTTCCAGGAAGGTTTTTGTTTTTTGCTCTTAGGTATGCCTCCCTGGAAAATCATATAACTGAGCAGATTGTTGGTTCAACAGACAAGCAGCCACTTCTTGAAACCCCTGGAGAGGTAAGTTGTGGGTATGTGTTGCTTAACTTCTGATTTTGTTAGTAATCCCATCATGAGAGTAACTATTTTCTCCCTTATATTAGGTTCCAGTTTCAAAAATATAGAGATATCTGATCGAATATTCTTGTGCATGTATATCACTGGGTTTTTTATGAATTGAACCTTGTGACTTGTTTATGAGAGGCAGGTCTTTTCATATTTTTGGACTGGACTTCTTGTTGATCATGCTATCGAGTTGCCATATTGTGCTTCTTATAGCCAAAATGTGGATTATATGCTGTTATACTTGTTTTCTGAAAATCAACGAAATGTATGCCAAGAAATGAATTATGTTTGTTTGCTTAATTTTCTGTCATCAATTTACTCAATTATGTTTAGATTTTTGCTGATAAGATATTTATAACTATTTACTTCTTAACAGGTTTTTCAGCTTAGGAAGCTTCTTCCTACAACTGTGCCTTATGACTTCAATATCCATGTGAGCCATAATTTAGTTCCTAAATCACAATATTTATGATGATGTATTTTTATATTGTTTGGAATTCAATGCAATTTAGTTCCTAAATCACAATATTTATGATGATGTATTTTTATATTGTTTGGAATTCAATGCCTAGATTAGGAGTTATAGTTCAATGCTGAAGCCTTTTAATTTGGCTTTATGGGCAACTGGAGATAGATAGTTCTTCTGGGAAGAGGTCTCAAGTACACAAGCCCCACTGAAAGTGGTTCCTTTTGTACATTTCTGAGGATTTGTTTCCCGCAGACAACATAACATACATCTTGTTATTTGCTTCTTGCTTCCTAGATACTGTAGATTCTTTTGTACGCTTCTACGTATGGTTGTGGGTTTCCATTGTCTAGTTATGCACATTATGTCTGCAGTAAAGTAGCAGCTAATAGCCTTCTTAACTAACAGTTTACTTGTTATGATCTCCTGTGATTTGATCTTTTGTGCCATGCCTGCAGATCATGGACTTTCAACCTGGTGAATTCCTCAATGTGAAGGTATGCCACAACCACCACGTCCCCCCCTCCCCCTCCCCCACCCCTTTTTTTTGAAATTTTAAATGACAGATTGAAGGATTAGTGGGTCAAACATAACAAAATCACTCCTGTAAGTAAAAGAATCCTGCACCAGGCAAGTTGAGCAAATAATTACTAAAGGAATTACAAGTCTTGCATACAAGCACAACATATGTAAAATAGATGTATGCGATGTTCTGTAAAAATTATAATGTTCTATTTCAAGATCTCAGGTGTTAAACTTTGATTCTGTGACTCTTGTGCCACTCTGAAACTGAAAGTTGTTGGGGTTTGACAATCTTTTGAAGATTAAATTCATTCTTCATTGCCTTCTGGCTAAATTATTGCGAAAACTCTGTTTGCTTTCTGTTATGTTTGATGTTTTGTTGCATACATGATTCATATCTTTTTCATGTTTCGGTATTTACACTGGTTTTCATCTTCTGTGGACGCTTTCCCCTATGTGTGAGGTGACTATTTTACTATCTGTTTTGGATTGTTTGCGCTCGCAGGAGGTCCATTATAATCAGCATGGTTTGTTGATATTAGAGGGACAGGGCATATATCGCTTGGGTGATAGCTGGTAAGAGTTTTCTTCAAGAGTTATGACCGTATGAAAGTGGGCAAATTGCTGGTTTTGTCTAAAACTAGTCTTATATAACAGATGGAGAACTATTTGACCATATCCTTTTATGGGCCTCATTTTTAGGCGATAAAACATTTTTTATTAATTTTTAATCGTTGGTGCTACTATATGGTGGAGTTGTATTTTGTTGAGATTCCACGTTCAAATGCAAACTAATTATAGTAATGTGCAAAGAAAGCTAATAGGAGCTCTCTTACACAAGTTCCTAGGATAATTCTTTGTTGTAGTTCTTGAAAGCTTTGGTATACTGATTCGTAAAACTGAAGAGTCAGCTGCTAGCTCCGAGTTCTGTGGGATAATTTTACGTCTTGAACATCTTTGTGACACCTACATAGGATTATGGTGGTAAATCTGTCAAATTTATTGTGTCATTTTTCTTAATAGATTTAGAGATACACGGAGAACAAAAATAAATTCATGTTTCTTCCTGCCATGGCCCTTCCATTGACACCACATGGGTGAGTGTATGGTTTCTTAGATACTGTGCTCTTTCGGTGGTATGTGCACAGTGCACAGGCTAATAATAGACCTGCAGGAAGGTTCTATGTTTTCTAGTTTTCTTACATCACATTATTTTGGCATTTTATTTGCTTTCACTGTTCAGCTTTAATAACACTACCTTTGTAAAGCCTGTTTTTGCATCATCTCTTACAATCTTGTGTTTATAGGTACCCAGTTCAAGCTGGTGATGTCATTTGGATGGCACCATTTGTGCCACAGTGGTAAGTGAGGAATACATCATCTCTTCCCTTTTTCTGGCAAAGAAGTTGGAATGTTGAATTTTTCTTTCATCTTACTCCAATGAGTTCTAAACTAGTAGCATTGATACATTCTATGCTCTTCAGGTATGCGGCACTCGGCAAAACCAGGACCAGATATTTGCTGTACAAAGATGTAAATAGGAATCCACTGTAATTACACGCGGCATGGGCTATGCCAAAAATCTCTGTGATATGGTCCTGTTGGCAATAAATCCTTTTATGTAAAGCACAGTATGAGCTTCTATGAACATGGTTCTGATGGTGAGAGGTCCTTCTATCTGAATCACAATACGGTGCTTCTCTGGCCTGTAAACATTGCATTAACTACATAAACATTTATCCTGCAACTGCATGCATTATCAAAATATCACAAGAGAGCTCTTGGGCATCTTTCTACTTCAAGAGATTTTATCGGTTCAACTAACACCTCTGACCTAGAATTTGAAGGGGTTTTACACTTTAAGGTGCATTTATTAATTTGTTCTTCCAGCAGCTTATATCATTAGCAAGAAATCCTCATCCTGATTTAGGGTAAAATGTTGCATAGGCAGGCAAAAGGAACCCGCAGAAGGTTTTGAATTGGCCAATAGGGTCAAAAAAAAGTCTTTGACCCATATCAGAAAGCAGAAAAGGGACAAAAATAAAAATGTGAATGATAAGTACCATGTGCTAACTAAAAATTTGTATTATTTTCTTCTGTCCAAAAGCATTTAGAAAGCGTTTCAGTCATTATAGGAAAGAATACGATAGATTCAATTAATTTAGAAACACAATTGGATTTTATTTTAAAATTAAATAAAAAAAAATTACCCATTTTAAATATGCAACACTGTAAGTGCGGAAGCTCATCTAAGAATCACATTCAAGCTTGATTTGCTTACTTTAATTACTTAAACACAACTAAGCAAAATTTCAAGTGACATTATTATTATAGTGAATGATTCTACCTGACAGGCTTCTAATTTTCTGGTCAATTGTCATCCTTGCTTGCTTTTAATCCCTAATGTTCTTGATTCTGATTGATTTTTCAGGGAATATTTGTCTCTCCATAATGGTCATATAATTATACTACAATATTATCAACCTTAATGGTCAAATTCCTTGGACATAATGTTCTTTCTTATCCTCCCACAAGTGCCTGATTCAACTCTCCTGCTTGTGATGCCCAAAAATAAATAAATAAATAAATAAAACAGCCAAATTACTGGAAGATTGTTAGAAATTTAACTTCACTTGAACTGGAGCTGGTCCCATGTCATCGTTCTCTAATAGCATACCAGTTTTGGTAACAGCATCCATTGTTTAAGAAGCCAATCAAATGAATTAAAACATAACGAAGCCAATCTCAGTTGCTTGTTTAGTGAAAGCATGTTAGCGGATTTGGCATCACTTTTACAAAGATCCTGAGTGGATATATATACATAGACATACATATATATATATATATATATATATAACATTATTATCATCAACAATATCTTTATGTTTAACCAATCAAAGGAGCAAAACACAAAGATTACGAAAAATTGAAATGTGTGGTTCATAGAATTTCTATATTAAATTTCCCATTACTGCAGCCACCTCCACCATCACCACCGACCCTATTCCTTCACCACTGTTTTTGTCAATAATCTCTCAACTCTTCTTTGGTTGGATGCTCAAAATCAGCCTTTCCCAAATGGGAATATTTGATAAAACTCCTTGCTCTACTTTTTGTCAGAAAGTTTACTGTCTTTTTCTTTTTCTTAAAACTGCTTTCTCTAAAGTTATCGTTAGTGGCATTAACCTGTCATGAGTTCCCTTTTCAATGGCTTTTTCTTGGTCTTGGAATTTCCTTCCAATTCAATGACCCCCTTTTGATTAACTCTCTTGCTAATATTATTTTGTTAACTTTATTAATAATATAATTTTTTAGTATATTTAAAATTGAGTAATTATCCATCATAAGATGCCATGCATACAAAAGAAATTTGCTGTTAGTTCTCATATTTGTCAGCCCAGTTTGATTGTTCTACAAGAATTTCTGCTGATAATTTCTTCTGTATACATTGTACATACAAAGATGATCACATTCCTGTGACGAAACTCTGCTATGATTGCAGCTTCTGGCAAGCGCAAAGCCCTAACAAATGGTGGCTTCAAAATACTTCGCCCCATCGAGGATCGAAGAGACACCCGTCTGTACAAATTGTAGCGCATGAGCTTGAATGAGAACGATTTCCATGCTTGAAAACAACCACCCTCATGGCCAACTGAGCAAAACATCTTTGGTTATTAATTATATTCGAGTACTTAAGCTACCTTTTGTAAAGCCTAAAGAGACGGGGTTCTTAATGTTTTCATCATGTTTACTTCCATTCATTGATTCTATCTATTCTTTCAGTTATTTCTTTAATGAAAGCACTTGCTTTATGCGGCTATTATTATGTGACAACACCAGGAAAATAAGGAGGAGACAATCGTTGGGTTATTTAGTATACTAATCGTTTAGTCAAGCAGGATTATATCAAGTATATATAGGAACAAAATATACTAATATATTTTCCTGCACCATCTTCTAAAGTAAATGGATGCCCTAATTAGACTCAGTGAAACTTGATGTAGTAAAATTATTGGAAGTGGACCGTTTTAAATGATGAAGTTTATTTGCAATTCCTCCATCGCCTGCTCCACTTATTCTGGAATCACGAAACTCATCATGGTGTGTGAAATCAATGTATCCATTTTGGTCAGTGTCTTCATATTAATGTTGTTGACCTCAATTGTTGCATTATTTAGTAAAAAAAGAAGAACAAGCAAAAGGAAAACGAAATGCTGTAAGACCCAATTGCCATATTTGACAATCGCTTTGGCTATAAACTGTTTTCTTTTCAGATATCCACATGTTTGTATCTGATTGATTTTATATTATACAGTCATTTCCTTTCCTGCAGACAATCATTTATTATTCATATTAAATGATGCATTCTTGGGGGCCATCTTCATTAATTCCTTAGTCACCAACTGTAATAGAAAGGTTAGCCAAAACTTATACTATGAGCATATGGTCCCTGCTTTTAGGTTGAATTGCTGTAAGTTGAGGGCCGGAATTCTCAGACGTCCCTTCCTTTCGGTATGAATTGGGAATATGATTGCTATCAATTCATGACAGCTGCCTTCACTTACAACATTCCGGGACTAAATTGATCCTGTTAAGGTTTCAATCGTCGAAAGCAGACAGCTCCATTACACATATTTTCGCAAAATTTTCTTTTTCTTTTTCTTATCGATACAGAGAATCCAACCGCCCTAAATCACAATCCAACCCTACCATGTTGATGCCTTAAACCCTTCAGAATAGTGCTTTGATGACTTACTTTGGTGGTGGGTACATCGTAGACCTACCGAATCTTATAGGCTATAATATTGTCTGCGCCTGTGAGCCGTGCCCTAGATAATGACACTTACGTGAGAAGCCTAGCAATAAGCAGAAAAGTATGTCCTAGTTCCATTAATTGATAGCAACTTCGCAAATTTTCTCAAAATCTAGGGATGTCAGTTCTACTGATTGTGGAAAAAGATATATTAACGCTGTCTAGAAAAGACGGAAATTTTCTCAATTCATGTATGTGTGTTAAAGGAATTCGGGCTTTACTAGCAGTGTAAGTGCCGAAAGCACTCCTCTTGCCGATGCTGACTAATGATGATGTTGATTATGCATGAATCCTATGGCTTATGGCAAAAAGTTTATCTTGGTTTACAGTGTCTTGTAGCTTTCGCACATCTTGTTAGCACATTGTTTGGTTGTTAACACGAAGGAAAGAAGACAGATGGCTCTGCCAGAGCGTCAAACACTCAGAAAGATAGAACTTTGCTTTATTTTAAACAAAACTTTTCATGCAAATAACACAGATATATCACTTTCCATTGGCTAATGCTACGCATGTCTGAAAGAAATTATGAGATTTAATTTTGCAGCACTATTTTATGGATTTACTTTTGTTTTATGAGTAGAAAATAATAGGCTTCCTTTCAATGATGGCAGACCATCTGACTTCGCTAAGTAGATCCAGTTTCATGAATTTTAACTTAGCAATGCTGAATACAAACGCATGTCAGCAAAAACACACATACTTAAAGCCTGATTTATATGTAACTATGTTCTCTTTTTGTCTTAAGCGATGCTTAAAACTTTTGTCTTTCCCATGCATAACCTCATTTATAGATATGTTATTTCAGGTGTCAATTGGCTTCTGTAAATTGTACCACCCTTCATTTAGAGATAATTATTTTATTCCATTAATTACAATACTTTCTTGTGGTGGATGTACTTGGTGTTAGGCATTTGAATGCGTAGAAATGTGAAGTTAGAGCCAGTGGGCATATTGCTATAGGTATATCCAATGTATATCGGGAAATAAAACAAGAGGGATATATATATATATATATATATATAATTAAAACTAACAATCACTATTGTTTTCACCCAAATAGGAAACTCTGAAGAATTTGCTGGTGTAACTAGTTCTGTTAATTGGGTGGGCAAAAGAAAAGAAAAGAAAAGAAAAAGGTCGATAGCCGCTTTAAGTATCATATTATATTGAATTAGGGTTATAGGGACTCTGGAAAAAGATTAAAGCTGTGCACTCAAGAGCATCCAAAAAGACTAATTAATATGCATATTAAATCCTTGATCTCATGCTCATAGTTGAATTATTTTATCAGTTATATAAAGAAGAGAGAAGAGAACAGAAGAGAAATGATTTTGTGAAATGGTTGCGAAAGAGGCCCCCCGTTTTAAACTTTCCATCGGCTCCCCAATCTCTAAGGTTGGCTTTTGCTTATACCAAAAAAAGAAAATGAAAGGGGTAATGAAGTTATAATGATTTCCTAACAAATGCTGTCATTTTCTTCTACATAATATAGAGATCATGAGCCATGTTGGAAGCGTTGCGATGCCTGCAATACATAATGGGATTATATTGGCTTGATTAATGCAAGTGGGCACTAAGAAGATCATCCCTGAGATATTGCTGGAAAGGGAAATATTTTCCTTATGAAGGTGTGACCTAGCCAGCTGTAATTTGATCTTAGATATTATTCATCTTTTATAAATATGGTACAATGATATTCTAGAGTCAGACAGGAGAATAAGGTTGGGTTGCCATGATACAATCAATATTGTTAATCACTAAATAAAATGGGATCTTATAAATAAAGCACAGGGCTAGTTAGGTTATGAAGTCATGAATGCTTTAACTAGTATTGAAATTAATTAGGAAGTCAGATTATTAATACAAGAAGCAGCTTTATGTTTCTGTCTCTTTCCCTTTCTCCTCTCATTCTAAGTACTTTTTGCTTTCAGCTAACCTTTGTTGATCATTCATTCACGCCTTAATTATATACCAACAAAAGCACATCAATACTGCAGCAGTTTCTAATTAAATCCCGAGGCTGCTGCTAAAGCAACAAAAGTGATTCAAAGCAATTTTAGTAAAGAACTTGTTTTGTTCATAGTTTTTAGGTTTTATGAGCTTCAAAAATTTTAAAGTTCGAGTAAACTTTCCCACCTAGCCAATGGTCTTTAGAGCGAACCTTTCTTGCAATAGCTACCATTGGAAAAGATTGCTTAGCATGACTTAGTTACAGTGTTTATACTAGCAATTTGATCGCTAGTGATCCATTAATCATGATTTTGATATTTATCAAACACTATCCACTAGAGGAAGCATAATTTCACTTGGAATTTTGATTATCATTCAGTTTTTCATTTGTTCAAGCCCTGACTGTAATCTGGACAATTCTGAAGTGGGTTGCCTAGGTAGATAGCTTCTACATAGAGTACATCAAAATTCCAAGTTGATGTTGACAAAAAAATATCCCAGTTAGAGAAAAATTGGGTCTCCCATTGTAACATGTGGACGTCTGAGGACCATGGACCACTCAATCTCAACAAGATATTCTTGAATGATCGATTCCATTTCAATCAACGCGGAAAAAAATGGTTCCTGGGTCCTATATTTACTGGTGATTCGGGGAGGATGATGGTGAGATGACGAATAAATTTAAGCATGCATATTAGCTAGGGTATCAGTGACTCGTTTCTTTTCTCGTTATGAGGGGCGAGAATGTATTGGATTTGATGCATACCAAAAAGAGTGCTTTTGACATGATCATATTTGATGCTAAGAAGAAAAAGATACTACAAGGAAAGACAGGGCAATATTGATAGATTTTGCTTGGTGGTAATGGTACCTTGCAGCACCACCTCTCCACTTGAGTATTATTTCTCTGTAGATTTTCTACTTTCACATGTCTTCCAATTAACTGCTACAACTGATTCACATCCAATTTTCCAAATGAAAGTTACATAAAGTGAATTTGGGATGGTTGCAGATCAAGTATATCCGGAATAAAGTTTTTCTATCGGATTTGGCAAACTAAATCCCAAGAAGTTCATGATAAGAAGCATTGCTTCGTTGACAAGATTATGACTCAAAATGTGAAACGAAGATAAGCAAAAACCCTTTTTTTTTCCCTTTCTTTTTTGGTTTTCTAAATTTGCAGATAGAAAATATAAAGGTATATGCCCTAAAACTTATAAGTTAGCTAGGTTACTAGACAGATAATTGGTACATTCGAGCAAATCAAGCCAAATCTTGATCACTTTTGTTGGCGAATAATATGTATTCTTGATGCCTAATTAGGTTACTAATTATCAAATGGATCGTCCAACTGATTTTATTCTGGAAGAAATTGCCAACAAGATCCACTTTAATTACCATCCTTAGAAGTTTATATAAGCACAGAATCTTCGACTTTTGTCCCAAAGGTGAAATTTAAAAACCAGTAAAATTTAATTAAAGTTGATAGTTAAAGGAAAAGCAAAAGCTAATCCAACAGAATTGTGTTTGTCTCATTTCCAAATGCACTTTCACACAAGCTGGACATAAACATTAAAGAAAGTGTTATATATAGCAGAAGCCTCCCTATCACACATACGCCTTCAGGTGTGACATTTATGCACTTAAATTCGTTTGTGTAATGTATAGATTGATATGTGCTTATGTAAAATTATATAAAGGATGAAAAGTATGGACTTGATCCTGAGTACAATATGGAAGAAGGGTATCTTGGGACATAAATCAAGCTTCGAAATTGCTCCTCAGTAAAAGCAAAGATCCATTGAAATGGGCCTGTATGTCTGTGTAATCGCAGCAATATCATGCATTTGTATGCAACGTTCAAATAGTTATGGATGTCCAAATACATTAAGTTTGAAAATATTATTTAACACAGGTAGCCTAACTTGAGAAGAACACACACACACACACGCATATGTATATATACATGGAGTACTAAAATACCTAAATTTAAAATGAAAAATGAAAATTGTAATTTCACCAGCTTGACATCAGTCTTGAATTCATAATGTATGTATGTGAGGTAAAACAAAGGAAACTGGAAATTATGAAACTATTTTAGTGCAATTACACGTGTAGGGATGATATCCAAACTTCCAGTAATTTCTGGTAGCAGGCATTGCAACTGTTTGAGCTGCAAAGCAAATATGATCGATATTCTGTTGAGGAATCAAAGCACAACCATTCTTAAGTTGTAATGGAGAAATCTTTGGTTGCTTTAACCAAAGTATGGATGGTTGTTGCATCTTTTTAAATTTATAAGATGAGGAAAATTTGCAAAAGCTCAGGTCAAACTGCTTCCTCCTAAGATAGTGATTCCTCTCACAAAATGGTTGGGCCTTTTTTCCACCTTTTTTTGCATGCTTCTCTATAACAGAAAATAAATGAGAACCACAGTAGGGTCCTGGGGTACTCCAAAGCTGTGCAAATGTGTGTGATAGAGAAGGATATAATAGTCGTTTTACATATTCATACAAGGATAATTAGGTACTTTCATTAAA
Source organism: Xylocarpus granatum (assembly GCA_019650275.1). NCBI lineage: Eukaryota > Viridiplantae > Streptophyta > Magnoliopsida > Sapindales > Meliaceae > Xylocarpus > Xylocarpus granatum. The sequence continues at coordinate 260,517 of BNST01000546.1, read as the reverse complement.
GCCGGGGACACTTGTTTTTTGGGTTCTCCATCGACGTTTAGGAAAAGAATCCAGTGATATATCCTCTCTCTTCCCCATATGTATATTTAAACCCTCATCTCAACCTTCTCATGGAAGGCAAAAAAAAGACACTCCTTTGATTTCTATCGCAAACATGGCAAACATTCAATCTCCAACCCACAACATTTTCTTCTCTAACTATCTCATATCTCTTTCTAACACTCCTCACAGGCTTAGAAAGAGAATGCTAGCCACATGGACACCAGACCAAGAGCTCAACCAAGTGAGGTTGAGGTCCGGTGCAGACATGAAAAGGAAACTTATGTGGTATGATTTGGTAGCTCTTGGTGTTGGCGGTATGCTTGGTGTCGGTGTCTTTGTCACCACTGGCCCTGTAGCCCTTAAAAACTCCGGTCCTTCTGTCTTCGTATCATATATTATCGCTGGAATATCAGCTCTTTTTTCCTCTCTGTGTTACACAGAATTTTCTGTACGGATTCCTGTTGCCGGGGGCGCCTTCAGTTATCTAAGAGTAACTTTTGGTATGCACAGTTTTTCCTGAAAACTAAAATTTTTTTTCTTCCTTCTCCTTCCTTCAATATGAAATGGTTAACCAAGCCGTATTAAAGCGTATCCCTATTTCATTTTGTTCTTATTCAAATTGGGAACTTGCAGGAGAATTTGTTGGTTATTTTGCTGGATTAAACATACTGATGGAGTATGTATTATCAAACGCTGCTGTGTCAAGAAGCTTTACAGATTACCTGTGCCAAGCTGTCGGCGAGAATAATTCAAACGCCTGGAGAGTGGAAGTAGACGGGTTATTAAAGGGCTACAATATGTTGGATTTCCCGGCTGTCGCACTTGTTCTTCTTCTCACTCTTTGTCTTTGCCATAGGTTTGATCTCTTATGGAAACCTTTTTTTTTAAATTGTCTTCACTTCATCACTCTATCTGATAAATATATATATATATATATATATATATATTAATATTGTTTTGGTTATTTCTAAAAATTAAATTTTTGTAACTCATTATAATCCTTCGTTGATGAAGGGAAGTGGGAATTAGACTTAGTTTAGTGTATTAATTATTGGGTTTGGATAAATGGACCTCGAGTTGGATTGTGATTGATTACTGCCTCTCTTGATTTATCCCCATGATAACTTGGTTTGATTGTATTTATTTATTTTATTAATTAATTTCTCTCTAACCATCAATATAGTTGTTATTTAATTTTATCTTTATTGCTATTGGACTTTTAAGAGATGATTTTTATTAAATTTTGTTTCTGTTGAGTTTGAAAGTGATTGAAGTTTCTTTTTGGGGATTGCAGCACAAAGGAAAGCTCAACGTTGAACCTTATTATGACAATCTTTCATGTTGTTTTCTTTGGATTCATCATAATTGCTGGTTTCAGCAATGGAAGCGTCGAAAACTTGGTAAAGTCAGGAGGGTTAGCTCCTTTTGGTGTTAAGGGTGTTTTCGACGGAGCAGCTATAGTTTATTTCAGCTATATCGGGTATGACTCAGTTTCAACCATGGCAGAAGAGATCCAAAATCCTTCTAAGAGCCTGCCTCTTGGAATTGTGGGTTCTGTTCTCATTGTCACAGTGTTATACTGCCTCATGGCCTTGTCTTTGTGTGTCATGGTACCTTACAATAAGGTCAGTTAATTCCTCTCTATTTGATCAAATTTTGTGGATTATGTATAGGCATCATCAAGTACACAAAATCGAATTATTAATGAGGCATAATAGATGTCTCAAATGATTATAGATAACGAAAGAAGCATCATTTTCAATCGCTTTCCAAAAGATTGGTTGGAAGTGGGCGAGCAATCTAGTTGGAGCCGGAGCAAGCTTGGGAATTGTTGCTTCACTGTTGGTAGCCATGTTAGGACAAGCCAGGTACCTTTGTGTTATTGGAAGGACCCGGCTGGTGCCATCCTGGTTTGCCAAGGTTCGTCCTTCCACAGGAACCCCATTGAACGCTACTCTCTTCCTGGGTAGGTCACTTTTAATTAATTTCTTCTATCTCCATCAACCTCAAACCAAGACTATCGATCTAAGAACATATAAAATGAGTGCCTGTCTGCTAAGCAGATGGAATACAACTTCATTTTTCTGCACAGAAGGTAGAATTCTTTGTGATTAAATCTTCATATTAATTCTTGCCGGTTGCCACCACACTTTTTGTCCGAGTAAACTTCATTTCTTTTAACGAATTTAGGAATAAATGCCATAATTAATTAAATAGAGAACCGTATATTGATTGTTTAACAACCCACTTAGGATCTAGGGAGAAAAGTTTCTTCATTTTCTTTGTAAAAGGAAAAGTCCAATAGTGTCTGAAATTTTTGGAGAAAAAACCTTTTTGGGATTTGTACTTTCCCTAAGGACCCATGTACTTGTTACGATGTCTAATTAGACCCTGAAGAATAATAATAAATAGTTAGGGACCATGGAATTAATCGGATAAATCTTACTTATGTTTTTAAGTTTGCTTCAGAATTGCAGAAATCATGCATGCAAAATCTGGTATCGAAATTTGAAGAGAGAGAACAAAGAACGAAATAACGATATATATACATACATATATATATATATACATACATGTTGATGTTTATCTGATGTAGGGCTATGTACAGCATCAATTGCACTATTCACGGACCTCAGCATAGTGCTTGAAATGATCTCCATCAGCACGCTCTTGGTGTTCTACCTTGTTGCCAATGCCCTAATCTACCACCGTTATGTTATCATCAACAACAATCCACCATTTCACACTCTTTTGTTCCTCCTCCTCTTCTCCTCTGCTGCAACTGCCTTCTCCATATGCATGAAACTTGGACAACAATGGTGGGGTTTGCCTCTGTTCGGAGGGTTAATGATCACGATCACTACCTACTTCCACTACATGACACCTTGCCTTGGCCATCCAACAGAATGGTCAGTGCCGTTCATGCCATGGCCAGCAGCTATTTCAATTTTCCTTAATGTTTTCCTCATGACCAAGCTGAAGATTATCTCTTACCAAAGATTTGCAATATGGGCATGTCTGATAACTTTGTTTTATGTGCTTTATGGTGTTCACTCAACTTACGAAGCAGAAGAAATGAAGGCGGGTATGGAAGAAATGCCAAACTCATCAGTCCAACAAAGTAAGTCAGATATTCAAGTGCTTTAATCAATCAAGTGTAATGGAGAACTATCTTTGGGTTGTTACAATGTAAATTTCATGGAATTCCAAGTCAGCAAAAGGGAATTTTCCATCAAATAACTGGGATGAAAAAGAATTAGAAGCATATCTCCACTTATTTGCTTCGAAGTGTCGCGGTGGTGATAGATGATCATCTTTGAAGACGAAAGATGTGTAGCATATTCTCTATAAAAGTGGTGAGGATGATTGACGTCGTTCGGGCCCATAGCTGGTAATTATTCAATACAATATTGAACTAATGCCTCGCAAAATTTGAGCTGGCTTGTGATATTTGCCATTTACTACCTCATCCAAAATGGGCAACTTGTCATCATCTTTTAGAAAAGAAAAAGGTCAAGAGAATATTTTCCTTTGTATAATGACAGCATGATTACCCCCATTGATTACAACCATAAACTTTGAAGAGAGGACCTCACATTCAAGGTAAATATTCCCATTCCCATTGAAAAATAAAACAAGTCTGCCAGACCTTTGGTTCTTTGTATAATTTTTTAATAATTTTAGCATCAAACCGCTATAATTTAACAAATTTACGAATAACTAGTAATCTATTTAAACAAGATTTACAAAAGCTTGCATCTGATGCAACCTAGTAAGCAATTTCATAATTGGTTTGACCAGTTGATCACGAAAGATCATGGCCGTGGGATCATTAAAGTTGCTGGGCTTGGGTTCATGGTCGAGGTCAAATGATTACGCTAGAAAGATCACTTAGTGGGATCGGATTGACGTTCGACGTCAAATGCTTTTTATGGTACTTTGGAGTTATTGCCATTGTCAAAAGTAAAATTCTACATGGTGGGTGGCCTTATATTTTCAGTGCATTTTCAGTACCCTTTTCGCCTTTTTCTTCTATGTTCACATGTCTTTTATCATTTTTTATTCTTTCTCAATCATCCCTGGCCAGACTAGCTCACATCCCATCAGATTTCAGAAACGAAAGTCCATGTCTTGGTGACTCATTCTTTAGTCATAACAGCGTAAGGAGACAACATACAAATTTGTGGGTCAAGGCTTTGTAAATAACCATGATATTTTTCACCTTTTTATCGCATGCATGACAATGGATGGCAATGAGTAACACTGACAAAATTGCAAGCCCATCAGAAAAATACATGTCAAAGTTGTGAAAACATCCGTTTTAAATAATAAAAATAGAATCTCGCTGTAGAAAATTGCTTTGGCTAGGTCTGCATTATGATTACCCTAAAGCTGCAGATTGATGCAAATTGGTATCTAGCAAAGGTGAAATGCTAACAGATGATGGTGCTGTCTGAGGGCACAACCCCGGAGTTAAATGCGAGATTTGATAGGAGGCGTAAAGCTGACCAGTGCAGGATACAACTGAATCCCAAAATTTGGAACCGAACTAGGATAGGCAAATTCAAATCCATCCAATTGGTTTTAAAATTTATTAAATGAATTTCAATTTTCTTTTTTCTTTTTTTTTAAAAAAAAATGCTTTTGGGATCTACCTACTTCCGGGTTAGAAACTCTAGATGATCCCACCAAGTTGAACTTGAATAGATTGAAAAAGGACACACAACCTCCGCAAGAACTAATGTTGTAGAAAATATACGACTCATTCTCCTTCAGGCTCTTCAAATTATGTAGGTGGCATAACTACAAGATCAATGCAATTAATTATGTCTCTTCAATAAATTATTTAGCAACTTCTCATTTTGTTTTAGGCTTCTTTCTATCTATTCAATTTTTAAATTAAATCGAACTGAATTAAATGACTAAATCAACCATTATCTCTTCTTTTTTATTGGTTTAATCTCAAACCAAATAGTATGCATTGACAAATATCGGTTTAGATTGATCCAATTTATCCTCCGTTTCTTTATCATCATTCGATTCAATTTGAGTCGAACCTAATATAAAACCTTCAATTTCATTTGAAATTCAACTCAAAAATCCAATCTTGCCCATCCCTAACCCGAACAATGGCCACATCCATTGCAGCATCCCACTGTAACCCACGTAAGAAAACCCTGGATTCTGAGATCCACGAGCTCTCACTAACTTTCAAAGTTGGATGTCCTACGTCTAAATTCTTACAAGCTGAAAAGTACAAATCCTTGGGTGGCCTTGGCCATATGCAACTTGACCTTCAATAATTAGTCCATACAAAAATGCAAAAGAATACACAACCCAGATAAGCTATATGATCACAGATCAAAACTTTTAACCATTAATTCAAAGAAAAACTTCCCAGAGGTGATTTAAGTTTTTACTGTAATGCTATTACAAGACAACACTCTGCTCAATTGTGCACATAAAAATATCTTTCAGAAGAAAAATGAATTTCATTTTGTACGCCAGTTGCATGGATTAATCAATCATCTTTTTGACATTTTATTAAGTAAGAAAAAGGAACGAAAGTGAGAATTGACAAACTCCCATGAACTAGCCAGCTTAAAAGACCAAAACCCATTGGCAAGCTGTTTTCCAAGATAGAAAAATCCCACTTCCGATGAACATCATCCTATTGTAAAGTTACTATGTTGAGAATGGAACATTTTCACTTTTAAGTATTCCAACTTCAGGAAGATTTGATTGCAACCTTCATAAAGAACCAAAAAAAAATTATGCACTGTTTCAGCTAACCTCCTTTATCCACAATCTGATGCTACAACTTGTGTATCAACTCACTGAGCTTCATCTCTTTTTCCAAGCGTGTTAGGTGATACCAGCTCCATCTTCACCTTCTTCTTCTTCGCCTTCTTATCTGAAAACCCTGACGCAAAAATATTTAAAATATGTCTCTGTGATTCCATTATCATCTGGCTATGCTTCATTTCCATCTCCATTTGCACTTTCTGGGTCTCCCTTGCCATTTCCATCTTCATCCTCTCCATTTTATCAAACCTTTGTGTCAACAATATAATTGATGAGGCCAACTCGTCCATTGGATCAAAATCTCTCTTAACCCCACCATGACCATTCTTGTTCCCAGACCTTTCTCTTGAAGAAGAACCATACCAATTCGTAACAGGAATATCAACACTACCATTTGAATTTCCATCAACCCTACCACAATTCTTTGGCCTAGTTTCTAGTGGCATAATGTCCCCATCACCCAAGGTTTTAGCATAAAACTCACTTCCACTTCCATTAGTAACCTCATAATCAGCATTGTGATCATAATGGGCATCCGGGTTAAAATTCCCATCAACCTTTCCATTATTCTTTGGCTTAAACCCTGGTGGTGTCACCAAAATCCTATCACCAAATGTTCTCAAAGGAAACCCATCAAGGTCACTATTAAAATCGAGATTAGGACTTGACTTATCATCATCATTCTTCGCATGACTCTTCAATCTAAACCCTTGAGGCAACGCAAAATCTTGCATTTTCACACCAAATCCAACTTTGGCATCGAGACCAGAACCAAATTTAGACTTAAAATCACCACCAATCCTAACATAATCCTTTACCCTAGACTCTAAACCTCCAAAATCATCATAAAAATCAATATTGCCATAATTCCTCAGATAACCACTTCTCATATCACGATTTAAACCAAAATCTTGATTCAAATCACCATCAAACTTACCATATTTGCTCATCAAATTCTTATTTAAGCGAAAGTCAGTAACGTCCACGATTTTCTGATCGCAAACCTCACGACTCTGATTACTAAGTGCAGCGGCCGACGATGACCCGAAATTCATAGAATCCAATAAAGGAAAAAGGTCCCAAGAAGAGACGAACCGACCTGGCAACGACAGAGATCGCTGTTTCTCAGCGCGGTACCGTTTTCGCAATTTCTCGATCTTATGGCGGCACTGTATGGAAGACTTAGACGTTCCGGGCCTAGTGTCGGATACTGCAAAGGACACAGCGTCCCAGTCGGAGGTCCGGAGGTTTCCGCGATTGAGAGAAAGCCATCTGGCACCATAAGCGTGTATCAAAGCAAGGGTTTCGTCGTGGGTCCAGCACGGCGGCGGGACCCTCTTCGTCGTCGGAGTAGACATAATAATAATGACTTAAGGTGGTAGAGTGCGGAAAATAAGGTTTAGGGAGGCGTCGTTTAGCAGAAGAGAGGAGGAGGTGAAATTGAAGGTGGTGGTTGTCATTATCAATTGAATTGTGGGAAAGTTGGGCGGGTGGGGCGCAGGCGAAACCGACTGGGTGGGAGAGCGAAAGATGCTAGAATGCGCAAGGGGGGCGTAACGGGCGCACACGCATGCGGGGAGAGAGAGAAGTTAGCAACCACTCCGCCACGATCGTCGCCAACCACTATGACAATATCCACTGAGGCTGAGCCCACTTCCTCCCCTCCGTACGGCTTTAGATTTATTGCCGCTTCGCGTCGTGCAATTTCAGTGTCGAGATGTGCGCACAAAGGTTGATCATTTGAGCTGAGCCCAATTACCAAACTTAATGGGCTATTTTCCCCAATACTCGAATACTGGGGTCAACTCTGGCCTGGCCTGTTTTACAGCGAGGACAAACAAGTTCAGCGATTACTACAGAGAATCAATAATCTCAATTATCTTTATAAAGTGTCGTATTGGTTGCATTAACTCACACTCCTTGCCAGATAAGATTTATTAAAATAGTAAACGAAAATCTTAGTTTTCAGTGACAAAGCAAGAAGTCTATCTATCATTAATCTTTGTGCATCAGGGCCTGGAATTCCCCCTCAGATTCATCGCTGCTCAACGTTGAGCAATGTCCCGCATTGAGCATCATCATGCAAGATCATCTGAACTTGTCGGATCATCGGGCGGGACTTTAGAAGTGGGTTCGTCTGCACAACAAGCAAGCTCTTCCTGCAAACAGCTCAGGCAGGTGCTATGTTCGTCACCCCGAAGGGACTTCTTCATTTGCAGCGAACACAGAGGACTGTGGTGGTCTTGGTGATACTCTCGGAATATTTTGTAGCTTAAAGTCGGCAGTGGGCTCTCTGAAACCAGGATAGAAAGCAGATTTGTCAACATGAATATGATCAACTGACAGAGTTATGTATGATAATAATACATTAGAAGTATGCATGCTTAAGCAAGAAAATAAGAAATTTGAACAATTGCTGAACTTGTTCAGTAATGTTACACAAATAGCAATATTTCAGCAGTTCCATGCAAACAAGTGAGATTCTCATCTCAATCGGAGAAACATAGAACAAGATACGATAACTTGGTTATGACATTATTTGGAGTCACTTCATTCTCTAGTATTATTGCACGATCAAATTTTGGGTGGGATGGTCTTGATCTATGATCTATATGCTTGTATAGTAGAATTTTATCACACGTTTTCAATTTAAAAATTAAATAATTATATAAATTTAACAAATATCATGCTCTCATCATATTTTTCCATGTCAAGGCCATATCAGTTATTCAAAATCGATTACTACAATGAACAAAAATGATCTCATTGTAGTTGACGCAGCAAGAGAGCCAATTGTCAACCTTAGTCAGTAATTCCCCTCAGGAGCGTCGCTTCCGGCGTGGATTATCATGTTCACAACTTGTACATTATCATATAAACAAATGCAATGTTGCCATCATGCAAAATGCTGTGATCTTAAAGTCAAAATTTAACCCGTCTATAAATACTTAAACAACTTCCCCAACTCGGAAAATCATATCCAACTGAGATTTCAATCAATCCCCAGTTAAAATGGGCAACCGTTACTTTCATCTTTGCTTTTGTCAATGCAGAAGGCCCCGATATCCCAGAAGATTTCTTGGGAAGTCCGGGTATTGACATCGACGACATAACCAGGCAGTATTTCACGTACAACTGGCCTCAGAGACTTCTATGTTAAGGGGAACGGAATCTAAAATTCGCAGAATAACAAAGAAAGTATTCCACCACTGAGAGGGCTAGGAGTTTTAGTTTCTAAAACATTATATCCTCCGTTCAGCATCACCCCTCCACATTATCATCCCAGATCATCTGAACTTGTAGTAGCTATAGACGGGCCAACAAAAGTATCGTTCATCGACACGAATAACAAGCTGTTTATGCAAGCACTTCAACCTGATGATTTTTTTGTCATCCCCAAAGGACTGATTCATTTTGTCGAGAGGTGATTTTGGTGGGGGTACTCTGAGGATATTTGGGGGCTCAAATCCCGGAACAGTTCCGGTGGGTAGTAACCTCTTTGAAAGCGGGATACAAGCAGATCTGTTAGCTAAAGCCTTCAAAGTCGATGAGCAAACTATATCCATGTTAATAAAGAGTAGCAGCGTCACCTTTCATGGCTACAACGATTGTTTGCAACACAGTGAAAATGCCTAAGAAACATGTTTGGATGGTAGGATTGGACTGCATCATTGCATGAAATTCATTTATACAGTGTTTGGCGGCGTTCATAATGTCCAGACAGAACTGGTTTCTTCCATACAAGTAAGACCGTTGAGGTACTGTAGAGTTGACTCGTGGCCCCACCGACTTGTCTAGCATTACACTTTATTTTTTTTTATAAATTAAAGATTTAATTTATTAAAATATTAAATTATATTTAAATATATTATAATATAATTATAAATATAATTTATTAATACATTAATTACAATAATAAATTACATTTTTGTATTATTATAAAATAAAATATTAAAATAATTCAATAAATACGCGGAAAATTTCCGAAATTAACCTTATTTTTACCTCTCTTTACATTTATAACCAACCCTAATTTATTCTTACCAAACTAACCACTTTAGACAATTTTACCCTCAATCCCTAAAACACAAACCCTAAAAACACAAACACACGTCATTCATTTTCTTCTCATTTCTTTTACATTGCGTTGCTGGTCACTCTCAAGTTTCATCTCTCTGCCTGTTGCCACTGCCACTGCTACTACTGCTGCTACTGTCTTAGGCCCTGATTCTGACGAATAGAGAGAGAGAGAGAGAGAGAGAGAGATTTTAAAGTGAATGAATGAATGAACGAGAGTTTGTTTGTGTCTGCGTGTGTGTTTGAATCGTCTAAGGGGATGAGTGAATCTGTCATTAATCATTGCAACAGTGGCACTGAAAAACATGGTGTTCTTGCATTTACATTTATATGAAAGGGACCAGATACTGCAGAGAGATAAAAAGGGTGTGCGTGAATCCTGTTCTCTTCTTTCATTCTCTCTCTTTCTTTCTTTCCTTGCATTTGCATTGATAGATAGATGTGATAGATCAGAAATTTAGGTTTTAAATACAGGCTAGAACTATTCTTCAATACTGAAGGGAACGGGTCACCTCCAATTTTTCTGACCTCTTTCAGACAAAAAAAGATCTTCAAATAGTCCAAATAATCCAAACGCAACCAAAAGTCAGTTGCAAGAGAGAGATCGTGTTTCTCTCACCTCATTCAATGAAATAGTAGTAAATTTTTCATTTTGTAATAACCCAACAGAGAACAGTAATTTTTTTGTATCGAGATTTTGATAACAACCCACATTTATTAAACAAATTAATGAACAAAATTTTGCTCTGGGTCCTCGCGGACCCAGAGCAAAATCCCTCTGGGCCCCGCGGACCCAGAGAAAAAAACGCTCTGGGTCCCCGCGGACCCAGAGCAAAATCGCTCTGGGTCCGCGGGGACCCAGAGCAAAATTGTTCTGGGTCCCCGCGGACCCAGAGCAAAATCCCTCTGGGTCCCCGCGGACCCAGAGCAAAATCGTTCTGGGTCCCCGCGGGACCCAGAGCAAAATCGCTCTGGGTCCGCGGGGACCAAGAGCAAAATCCCTCTGGGTCCCCGCGGACCCAGAGCAAAATTGTTCTGGGTCCCCGCGGACCCAGAGCAAAATCCCTCTGGGTCCCCGCGGACCCAGAGCAAAATCGTTCTGGGTCCGTGGGGACCCAGAGCAAAATCGCTCTGGGTCCCCGCGGACCCAGAGCAAAAAACGCTCTGGGTTCGCGGGGACCCAGAGCAAAATCGCGCTCCAGGCAAAATAGCTTAGGAAAACTGATGCTTTCTTCTCTTCCTAGTCCTTTTGTGTCAAGTACTCGCTCCATTGACTCACAGTTGCATAACTCAAGATGTTGGAGCTCTGCAAAACTTTTTACTGTAGAAGATGAAAATAGGAATTTCAAGCTATTACAATCCTCCAAAGTCAAACTTTTTAAAGTTTGACAGTAAGAAGCTATCGACAAATGTTGCTCTGGCCACATCTTTTCAATGCTAATTGAGGACAGTTTCAAGTTCTCCAAGCTTGGGTATTCAACCTGAAAATGCAGTTTATTATTTCATGAACAAATTGTTTCTCCATTAACTACTTACAATTGTTACTTGATAAAATCTATTTTCAATAATAGGTAGTTATCGAAATATATTTTAAACAAAAAACATACACTTTTCCCGAATAGAGTCTTGAAATTCTCGTGATCATCATATGTACTGCTGAAACTTGTGAATTGTGGTAGCCGCTGTAGGGTTAGGCACTGCAAGTGAGCAAACTCAAATTTACTATTGGTTTCGTTCTCAACGTGACACGCCTTTGGTCATCTTCCTCAGCAAAAATCACTTTTAGGTTCTCGCAATCAGTCACTTCAATCCACTGGAGCTGTGAAAGGCTTTTGGCCATGGAGATTGAGAAAAGATGCTTCAATCCATCGCATTTGTTTACTGTAACATGTTTTAATTTGTTGAACGACGCATCTTTGAGTGGGCCGTGGCATATCTTCTTCAAATCAAACAAATTATGAAGACATAATACCTCCAGCATCGGAAAGGCACGATAATCAATCCTTCCTGCTGAGTTAACAATATGTAGAAGCTCAGAATTACCGTTGCACACCTCTCTGAGGGTAGATATGAAATTTTATTTTAGGGTTTGGGGACAAAATCGTTCAAAATGATTAGTTTGGTAAGAATAAATTAGGGTTGGTCATAAATGTAAAGAGGGGTAAAAATAAGGTTATTTTCGAAAATTTTCCTAAATACGCGACTAAACCAAACACGTCTTAATTAGTAATATAATTTAGGATACAAATTTTAATTTAATAAATTATAATTCAGTACAATTTATTCTAGTTTATTTAAAATAATATAATTAAATACATACTACTAAATATACCCCGCAGGAGAGAGGATTAGAATGCAAAGTTGTGCCGCAAGTTTCTGACTTTACATTTCTGAGTGCAGCGGTAAGCCAATGAAAGGGCAAACTAATCTTCTCTCCATTTACAATGATTTAGGGAAAGGCAAAGATAGGTTCAATTGCCTATTCCACAACAGTAAAAATGGTACATGAAGAACTTTACTTCAGTAGTAGACATTAGAGCAATTAAACAATAAATAAATTAGTCACCTGAAATGAAAAGCTTTTGTCTTGTGCAAACTCAATTAGAAGCACAGGTATTCTGTATTAGCGAACCATTGTTTCTACTCGGTGATAAAGGCGGCCTGATGTGAAGCTTGTAAATAGATCTTGAATACTCTTTCACTCTACACATATTAATGGAGACAGAATGTAATCACCAACTTCCAAGATCACTGGTGTAATGCGCATGCCCTTCTGGTGGAGAACATTTAGGAGGCTACTCATGAACTCCCTCATGTCTACTATGACCTGTAAAGCTGGGGATTTTCATTGAAACAAGATTTGGAGAAAGTAAAATTGACAAAGTTGACGGACAAAGAACTCTGAGCACCTGCAATTCTTTCTCAGCTTCCTTTCCCCCACGTTCCTTTCTGGATATTGAGTTTTGGCAACTGGTGGCTTGACCCTCAGTAGGGGAATTCAAGCCTAGTCAGTGCCCTTCCTGAATCATATCTAAACGATGCCCCAGAAGACAAAAATATCAGTTTTAGACCATGAATTTTATGCAATGGAGCATGAACAACACCATCAGTTCTAGAGCATCAAATTTCAAATCACTTGTTCAGTTTTGGCAGTAAGTTTACTCCACGTTTATTTTCCAAGGTAAGAACTCAACAAATCTGAAAAGTAAAACGACAGGCAAGTCATAACAAATTCCTTGTTCTAGCAACTTGCAATAGTTGTTGATATAGCTTTTGCTATTACCAGCTACTGACTTTGAATCAAAGGTTAACATATCTGAAGTCCAAAAAGCTGCAGATCAGATCAATACCAAGATAAAGAATAGTATTATGTCATAATAAACAAGTCTACAGAAGAATTTTTTAGCCAAAGAAGATCAAACCTGATTGACTGGGATCATCATCAATGATTTCTGCCAGATCAATGACTCAAAAGCCGACATATACTTGTCTGAAACTTTTGCACCTCAGTAGAATCTTCATAAAAAGAAAATAAACTTTCAACTTTATTGAAGGATTCTCAGCTTTGTAGAGTTCAATTTTTCTGACAAAACTCTTGTTCGGATGGTAAACAGCAATCAAAGATGGCTTCAAAACATCAAGTATAGGCTGGTCACTTTCTAGTGCTACATGTGCACAGGTGGCAGTGGCTTGGAATTTTTAACTGTGTTGCATCAGTCTTTTGAGCATGCTTCCACAGAACCCCTTTCTCTACAAATGCACTTTCAAGAATGCCTTCAGAAGAACCACCAACCGCACCTGAGTGAATGTCATCTGTTGGGCCTTCATTTCCTGAACGAGATATTTCAGTTTCATCTTCTGTTGCTGCGTTGTCATTATTTTCATTCTCTTTATTCCCAGAATGCTGAACACTTGCCGGGCCTTTTTTATTCCTTTGTTTCCATGTCTCTTGCTACCATCATTAGTCTCAGGATTATCACCGGTAACATTATCAGTTTTACCTGTGTTCCTTATCTCCAGTGCTGCAGCCAACAGTGCTTCATGTTCCTATTTGCTTACACTGCTAGCTTCTGCACTCTGAGCTGGGGTAACAGGAACAACTCCATCAAGAATTCCATAACCTTTGGGCTCCGTAGGCTTTTTTTTCTTGGAGGACATTTGTACACCACACTGCTCCACTTTGCTCAACAAGTATTTCTCCCATTCTTCTCACGCGACCTTCACAACAAACCATGATATAACTAGGTTATACCAAATACTTTATTTGTAAGATCCCATTTATCATCAAAATAGGATATAAACCACCTTGTGAATGCAATTATTATCTCTCTACAAAATAGACAAACTGAAGGTTAAGTGTAGGTTTCTGAAAGTGATATACGGTTATTGTCGTTCGTACTTTTATAATTTCATCAAGTGAAAAACAGAAGGTACCCATAGATCTTCTAAAGTATCATATCAAGATTTCAGTTCAGAAATACAGCACTACAAGCAGCCAAGCTTTCATCTTGCCCAGAGTGACCAAGACGAAAAGATGCCAACATGTGACTAGCATAAGATGCAAATTTAATTTTCGTCAAAAAAAATTAAAACAAAAAACCCCAAGGATGCATATTTGATTAAACAGAATTGAGCATGACTGCATGAGAATTGCAAAGTGATTATGACATAAAAGAAGACCAAAACCATTTGTGAGCCATTTGTGATGCAATCTTCAAGCTGCAAGCATGAGCATTCATCTTTGCAAGCCACTGGGACAATGCCATGATCAGTTTCTTCTTCTTCAAGCTAAACTTCTTCTCTTAATGAAGCTTACATTTGTCTACCCTTTTCTATTTCCTCAAGAACCTCCTGCAATAAAATACGACATTCAATGGAATAAACCATTTCATAATTCATTCCTTTTTGTCTTTCCACATAAATCCAATTTAAAATGACAATAGTAAACAGATATGATATGGACAATACCAACAGAAGAAAAAATATGGGACTGAAACACAAAAAATACTTCCCTCACAGTGAAACATTGATTGCCAATTCAACACTGTAACTAGGACACATGTTAAAGCATATTACTAACTACACAACAACGCAAATAGATAGAATAGACACTCGAACTCACTCACTTACACGTAACACCTTCCACTTTGGTGCCTCTTCCAAAATTTCTTCTAGAACTTAGCCACCATTTGTACTTGTAGATGAAGATCAACCATCCACTCATTAAACATAAAACAGAAAGGTGTTCAAGAAAATGATACCTGACAGCTTTTCAGGTGCCTTTCTTTTTATTATCTCTGCATATTTAAGAGGTTTGACAGGTCACAGTAGCCAAACTTCAAGACATTAACTAGAACAAAGCAAACAACAGGGCAAGCACTCACCTTCATCTACATTATTATCAACTTTTTTCAATTGTCTCTTTTTGCCTGTTATGCTCTTGCTTTGCTCATTCAATTTTGCACCATCTGTCCTTGTAAAGTGATAACCCCTTCTTGGCACGGTCAAATATTTTATAGCTGGACTCAGCAAATATCCAAACAGAGCAAAAAGCTCTCTGACACTCTCATTGTGTCCAAATACTTCAAATAACTCACTGCATCATACCTACAAAAATAGCCTATCAAATTTTGAACAGAAGCCATAGCGATCGAACCTTCATTACCCCAGCACATAATCATTGTCAAAATTTGAAAATTTAACCTATAAAAGAATTTGAATAACATTACAACACACATTAAAAAGTTAATAATAATAAACAGAAAGAGAGAGTCTTCTTCACCTGACCAAATTAGTCAACAAAATCCTCAAAATTTTCATACCACGTCAATCATCATACTCACCAAACACCATTGCTAAAACAGAAACAAAACCAGAGCACCCCCTGCTCTCAAAAACACACATGCACATACACATTAATAAAGAAAGAAATATCAGCATTGATCTTGATTTTAATCTCCATCTAACTTCACCACTTTCAATAATCTAAACTGCACCACATCATATTACATAAAAGTGTGTATAATTCTTCTTAAAACAACAATATAATTGCAGGTTTCACAAGTACCTAACAAGATAATCCAACAACTACCTTTAACTCTTCAAATCGGAAACCAACTGCTTGGTCTCCTTCCCCAAGATATCCATCAACTACCTTTTACGATGAGGAATCTGGAGGGTGACGAAGAAGATTTGGCCGGAAGAGAAAAGAGAGTGGAGTTAGTTGGCGGGAAGTTCGGAGGTGATTACGGGGGGTAAATAGCGGAGCATTGGGGATTAAGTGGTCGGTAATTTGAGATTTGAGGGAAGAAGAGGAGCAGAGGAGGGGAGGAGAGTGCCCTGCGAAGGAGAGTGGAGAAGGGGAACAGAGAATAATTAGTTCTGGAAGGGGTAGGCCAGAGAAGAGGATTACTAGACCGCCACCGGGATCTCATGGGAACTCTGTAACTATGTGCTTGTGAAATTCGAGCACCACTCGTTCGTTTATTTATGTGTCTCTCTGTCGCTCAGCTCGAATTGGGAGAGTAGGGAGGAACGAAGACGTCTGTTGGTTTTGGGGGGAAGTCTCATTATCAGTTGAGCGCGCGGTACAGTTTGAATGGATTCAGTCAACATTGAAACGACCACGTTTTGATTAGGACAGTTACATAGACTCACTAATAAAAATAAGCAGTATTGCTACGAAAATTACGAAAGAATAAGAAAATTTTACATTTGTTTTAAAATCTCCATGTCTTATTTTCATTGTAAAAGGAAGAACTTCACTTGGTTTGTATTTGCATCATGGGTTCCTCTTCAATCTTCTTAACGTTAAGGGAACGGGTTTTTTCAGAACAGTCACGTTAATATTGTTCCAAACATCTGGTTTTGTTGGGAGCTGTGCGATTTTCTCTGCAATGTCCATGTCTTCTGGAAGAACGGAACCAAATACAGTATACGAATTTTTCCACTCCGGATGGTTTGCTAAACTTATAAAAAATTCTGGACCTGAACCAGCCCAAGCAACTGAACCCCTCCTTATGCTGGGGCAAACTTCCGTTGGGATAGGCTTAAAAGTAGTTCCTTGAGGTTCCAGTATTCCTTGAATCAACCCGAATGGTGGACCGAAAGGAGCCTGGAATATTGACATTATGATGATATTATTAGGAGTCAACCACAAGCCAGTAGAATTTCACAGTAAATAATACGAACTTGCAGTAGAGCGAATGAACTACGATGGAACAATTTGGTTGAAACAGAAAACATATAAAACTTTAATATGAAAATGCAGTTTCACTTTGCAAATACAGATGAAACTACTGAGATGCTTGAGAAATGCTGAATTAAAAATAAAACGAAAATGGAACAAATGTGTACATATATGTTTCCAAAATTTCCAATTATATAGAAACTGGCAAACTCCAAAGGGTACAAGGAAACCTTACATTTTTCATATGGTTTCCTTCAATATCCCAAGATTGACCACGGCTCTCTGCTCGATGAAATTGGCAACCCACACAATGGCGTAATGTCAACAACTCAAGAATGTATGCTACAGAATGTGGGGCACACTCAGGGAAGAGCTGCATTGGAATAAGTTATTGTCAATAATACCTTAGTCAAGCTTGTTGAGTGAAACCCAACCAATATATAAATTGTGAACTTCAATAGTACTGAGTTGAGAACTTGAATGATAATAATCTTCACTGAGGGCTGTTGATTAATGAAGCATTTCAGTCTCAATCATGACAGGCACAGATGTGAATTTTGAGATATTTACATATCCTGAGAATTTAATATATCCAGATGCAATAGATATAAAAACCATGTTGTACCAACAAAGTAGGCAAGAGTCAATGTTGATGAAATTCAAAGCATGGTCTAGGGCAAGAGAAAGAGCATTTCATAATTGCCAACTGGAAAATGAACTATTTTGGCTTTAATATATCAGTGCATTCAATATTGAACAGTGATATTTTTATGTAATTTTGAAGTATTGATAATCAGTACACAATTTTAATGAAGCTATCAACTGATCAGTTGTTGAAGCCAAGAAATTTTTACATATTCAATGCAGAAGATATATTTGCAATAATTGATGAAAGATATCCGCCAAGAAGGATTTTTCTTTTCAATTAAAGATTTACTATCCTCAAGACAGAATTCTGTTCAAAGATACGCACTTACTTTTATATGAAAAGTTCCATATTTGGTTTCCAATCCAATAATTCCCTGAAAGAAGAAAAATGGAGAAACATCAATAGAAAAGATAAGTTGACCGCCTGAAAATAATAGATGAACTAAAAAAATTCAATAAAAGAAAGGAAAATAAGACAAATGTATCATAAAAAACAGGGTGAAAGAAAACCATCAGTGATGAAATATGTTCAGTGTTACCATTTTTTCTTGATTTCAACATGGATCTAAATGCAATTCATTAAAAAATTATAAACTTATTCTATGTGGTGTGATGCAACCATATTTTACTTGCAGCAGTTTTTGAGTCATTCGATATTACTGTGGATGTACTGGGTGTCAGGTTAAGAAACTGTTCCAATAACAGCAACGCCAATGATAGAGGACATAGCGAGCCATGGCACAAGTTTGGGATGACAAAAAGGTCACAAACTATTCCCATATATTTCCAAATTAGCACGTGAAGCTTCATCTTAGTAAATGTATAAAGTTTAAAGTGAAATTTACTCAGGTTTCCAGAGTCTAAACATTAGTAACCAGCAACATCTTAAAAAGACCCCAACCACAACTCAAATACAGCCTTCTGATAACAAGAAAGGCATCTAAAATATCTTCTTCAAATAGCACATGTAACGAATATAGGCAAACTGGAAAGAACTAGAAGAGAAAAGCCACCCTTGGGACATGTTGCATACAACATTCAATAGATCTGCGCATAAGATAGCATGAAAAATGCACACACACACTAAGGCAATTGATATCCTATGGAGAATCAGCAAAAAATTACAGGTCTACAGTAACTGCAATGTGAAACATCTTCCCAGACTCAAAATTCTGACCATCTAATTTCATAACAAAGTTATAACAGTCTTCACAGCAATACGAATTTCAATCACAATTAATAAGGAAATTCACACATTTGCATTACTTATTTTACAATGGTAGTTTGATTTCCACTTGTTCTTTCTTTGCATTTTTTCCTTATTCTTTACAACTGGTAAACACAAACATCTATGAAGAAAACAGCACAGTAATCGAACAAAATGCCAGAACATGTGAGTGCCATACAAAAGTAAAATGCATTATAGAAGATTCTAAACTGGTCAAAAAACTTGTATACCTCCCCTTTTCCAAAGATGAGCCCAGAAGTCCACATAACTGTTTGCCCTGCTTCTTGCCTATCAGGGGTCAGTGTATCCTTTTGTTTCTTTAACCAGCACTGGAAATTAGTAGGGAGCGAAAAAAGACTTAAAATTATTTATAATTCTTGTCATTCAAAGCACTGCATATCATTCCAATCACTAGATGCATTTTATCTAAAAGTCCTATATCAGAGAAAATTTTCATTTAGAGACGTAATAAATATTGATTTTCAGAAGATGAAAGTCCATAAATTTAAGATCGCACTGAAATCAATACAAAATCCAATAACCTTTGAATTAGTGTCTTCATGAATCATGATTTTGTTATTGAAATTAGAAACAAACCTTGATCAATCAAAATTCATAAACAAGAACCCAGCAAAATTTCCAACTTACCTCACCAAATCGGGATCCACAAACCTCCTTGTTCCCACAAAAGACCCAAGTATCACACAAGCATGGGCCATCATTGCCAGTACACATGTTCTTGCAAGCCTTACAACACTCTTTAGATCTATTAAACTTAAACTCAGATCCCCACTTCACAGCAGCACCCCACAGCTCCAAATTCTCAACCCCTTGACAACACTCACCATTTTCAATCTCTTCAATCGATGTTAAAGAATCGAACTTGTCATCCAAATAGTTTCCATCAGTTTTGAGGACAAATGAAAGGAATGAGTAGACTACAACGCAGGAGATCAGACCGATAGAAAGGAGAATGATAGAACTGAAACGGGTGGCGTCGTTTGGCCTGTAAACGGCATAAGGTTTTGGCGGGGTTAAAGGGGGAACCATCAGGGATTTCGGGAGTGGAGAGAAAACCCAGATGGGGATTTGGATCTTTAGAGAGGAGCAGGCGTTGACCGGGAAACTTAAGGGGAAATAGAATCCGATGAAGAGTATTCATGGTCATGGAGATTATATAATAAATACGGCCAAGAGTTGGTAAGTCGATGGCTACCGCTACTCGGCTAGATGCTTCGTTTTCGTTTTCGTTATTCAGTGAAGTTGACAGGAAAAAAGTAGAAGATACGACGCGGTATTCCTAACTGTAAATCAGTAACTATATGTATGAATACTAACATGTCGTTTCGGAATTTTCTTATCATTTCTTCTACAACTGAAAATGATTCCCCCTGATTAATAATTTCAATTCAGCTAAAGATTAGGGACTAAAACGAAATTCACCCATCACACAACGCTGGCCATGCGTTTAGAAATTAATCTCAATTTTTTTCCATCAGGTAATTAATTAGGATTCGGGGTACGTATTAAGAAAATTAACTCCATTTCGGAGATTAACCAAGGCAGAAGCAGGTAAGCAGCAAGCACTGTATATGATAATGAGAATGGCAACAAAGATTTCACTATTTTTGGAAAGGACGGGCAGCTAGCGAAGGTTGCTCATGGTTGTCGGTACGGCTGCATAGGAAATAACTGAGTCGGAAAACTAATGGATTAGGTCAATAGAACTGAGGAGATGTGTAGAGATACCTCCCGAGTTCCATCGGTATCGTTTTTAATTACATACCATACAACAAGCATTAATTCCTCTCTTTCAAGTTGTCTGGTATGGAGCGAGAGCCGTACGTGCAATAATAAGTAAACTGCAAAAGTGTACCTGACTCCAAACAATACGATTCCATGATTTATAATTGTCTTCTTCTTAACTTGTTCTTCTGAGTTTTCGGTAGCAGTATGGAAACTCGGATCGACGCATATATATTCAAAGCTTTTTTATTCTTATATATTAATTGGTGTTGCACACCAGAGAAAGCGATCAAGAAAGTTACACAGTTTCTCGAATTATATAATCAAGCAAAGCATAAACCATGTATATATATATATATATATATATATATATATATATATATATATATATCTTAATTGGCAGAAGCCATCAAACCAGGGATTCGACGTTCATGGAGTTGTGATACCTAGAAAGGGAAAAATCAAAGATGAATTAGTGCCACAGATGGCTGCATATCCGGGTGTTAATAAATTAACTAAAAGGGAAAGAGAGAAATTAAGAACTTACTCCCGCACTGGAAGTGACGAGGGACTCTCCTGCCGCAACCTTCGATAAGGCGAATGGCGCGATTGAGGTCAATAAGAGCGGCAAGCCTAGGCGTAACATCAGGGCAGACGCACTCGACATGGGAAACCCTTACGCGCTCACAGCAGGCTGGCGTAGGAAGCCGACCATACAGCACAGGCTTGCACGTGTTCAGTCCGATCCTTCTCTCTTCCTTGCACTGTGCAGCACTAAGCCCTGCAGAGGCCATCTTCACCTCCCACGCCCCCGCTAAAGCTAGAACTAGTAAAATCAACAACGCCAATGCTTTTCCCATCGTGTTGTCTAATTTTAATTCCTCTCGCGGACAAATATGTATGCCTGATGAGTTGAGACGCGGATGCACTTAACTTAGATATACTGGGTGGAGCCTCGGAGCGCACCCTTATTTTCTCCTCGATTTAACTGCAGCATGCCTTTTCGTTTTTGTTTGACTTTTCCATATTTAGGCCAATCGTCTTTCAGAAAAGTGAGTTCTTGCCCTGAAAGTCCAAGTCTTGAAAACTTTTTGACGGTGGAGTGGGAAACGGTAGGGTAGGTACAAGCAGAACACAATTGCTAGGGTAGCTCCGGTTCTGAATCCTTGGTTCACTTTAATTTCTTCTGCATTTTCCTTTTTATTTCCAGCCATCAATGGATGCCTTGAGGTCCAAGTCTTGAAGACCTTTTGACGGAGTCGCAAACGGCAGGGTAGCGTAGCTCCTTTTGCTTCTTTGCGTCATTTCCTGTCGTCAATGGATGAGAAATGATGTTTATCCACTCAAGCACAGTCTCCTTACTATTTAAAATAATAAATTTTAAAATTATAAAATATTATTTAATTTTTTTAATTTATTATACATTAATTATAAATTAGTGTTCATGATATATTGGGTGAATTAAGATTTTTTTATTAAGTATATTTTTATTTAATTAAATATTAATAAATAATATAATTAATGCTAAATTTTTAAATTTAATAATTTATATTGTAAAATATAAAATTAATTTATAAATTTTATTAAAATATAATTTAAATTATTTATTATTAATTTTATCACGTATTAATAATTTATCAAAAATTAAAAATAAAAAAAGACTAATTTGTACTCATACATAGGTTATTGTAGTCGCAGCCTCAGCCCAAAATAACTTATACAGCCCTCCAAGTTTAGTAACATATACCTAGCCCTCTCCATTAGAGTCCTATTTAGCCTCTCAACAAGACCATTTTGTTGTAGGGTTAGCCTCGCTATCTTATGCCTTTGAGTTCTATCCTACTATCAATCCTTAGTACCTTTATTTTCCTGTCCTTCTGTTTTCAACCAAACACTTCCAATTCTTGAAGTGTTCAATCACTTGGCTTTTGCTTTTAAAGACAGAGATCCAAGTTTGCCTTGAATAAATCATCAAGGATGGATAAGAAGAACTTGGATCCCCCGAATGATACCACTGAGCAGGTCCCCACGAATCAGAGTGCATATAATCCAGTACATTATCAGTGGGACGGTTGTCAATTCTAAATTGCAATCTGTGGTGTTTGCCTAAAATGTAGTAGTCACAGTTCTTTAAAGAATTTTCTATGTATTCACCTAAAATACCTTGTTTTTTCAGTTTTAGTAATCCCTTTTCCCCCAAATGCCCCAATCTTAAATGCCATAGTATTATATTACCCACTTTTTTGTTAGTTGCTACATTTATAGATCCATCTATTGCAATCATATCAAGAACAGATAATCCATTCTTTTGTAAACCTTTTAAGATCACCTTTGATCCTTTACAGACCTTTAAAACTCCACCCATCTTGGTCTAACAGGCCTAGTGAGATCAAGATTCTTTTTAACTCAGGAACAATCTAACCTCATTTAATTCTTTTAAGGTTTCATCATGCAACTTTATCCTCGTGGTGCTAATTCCCTTCACTTCACATGACACATTGTTTTCCACAAGGACCTTGCCCCTATTTTGCATATTTAAAGAAGAAAATAATGATTTGTTACGACTCATATGAAACGATTAACCCGAATCCAAGATCCACTCACCTTCATGTGGTTTGGTTGAGGCAACAAGCATGAAGGCAGATTGTAAATCATCATCTATCACTATTACAGCATCCCTTTGATTCTGAGAAGACTTTTCCTGTTTTAGACCTCTTCTTTCCAGGCAATTCCTATTGAAATGATATTCGTTATAATAATGAAAACATTTTAGCTTCTTGGTTCTTGATGTAGATCTTGCTTCTTTCTTTTTCCGTTTTAAATCATTCTTTTCTTGTCTTCCTCTTGCATACAAACCTTCTGCTGCCCCTGCGTTTAAAAATGGTTTCAACTCTCTTATTTAGTTCTTTTGAGTTTAAAGATGATTTCACATCATCCATTGAGATTGAATCTCCGCCATACAGCATTGTGTCCATGAAGTGCTCATAGGTCTTAAGCAAAAAAGTGAGCACTGTGAGTGCTTGGTCCTCATCATCTATCTTGATATATCTAATCTCTAAATCAAGAACAATCTTGTTAAATTCATCAAGATGTTCATGTACAGATCCCCCTTCATCCAACTTGAAAGCATACAATCTTCTTTTCAAGTGTACCCTGTGTGCTAATGACTTCGTCATGTATCTTGTCTCCAATTTGTTCCGGATTTCTAAGGCTGTATTTTCCCTAGAAATCTCCCTCCACGCATCATCCCCCAGTGAAAGAAATAATGCACTATGTGCCTTCTAGAGGATGTCTTTCTTTTCGGCATCTTTCAGGTCAGATGGCATTTTTTCCTTTTTTATAAAAACTTCTTAAAGCCCTTCATGAACCAAAAAAGCCTTCATCTTCATCTTCTAGAGGTTAAAGTTGTTTTCACCAGTAAACTTGTCAATTGAGGATTTGGAAGATACCATATTCAGTAACTTTTTAGACTTTGATACCATTTGTTGTGTTTCTTCAACTCAACCTACGGAAATCAATTCTACGAACACTCGGTGTGCTTCAACTAGTTCTATGAAGTTTAATTCCCGAAATAGAAATTGACTAAACCAATTACAAACAAATCAACACAACAACAAGCATAAAAGAAATAAACGAAAGAAAAAGAAAAAAAAATTCAAAGAACACTTCTAAAGAATCAAGACTACTTTGATTTTTATTCAAAGAATGAAAACAAAACTGGAACCTTGCAGCGAACTCCCATTAGTTTCTTTTATGTCATGACTCAGAAAACTGATTCTCCCAACACTCTTTTTCGTTCCCCTCCTCTCATGCCTGTTTTTTCTTTTTGTTACTTTGATAATTAAAACAAAACTAGTCAAACTAATCGTTACACGTCAGCTTCAATATATTGCCACGTCAGCCTTTACTGAAGTCGGCTGTACCATTGACAGTCTACACGTTTTAACTAACCCAAAAACATAATTTTGAATCATATTTTTACAGACATAAATCAAGACTGAGAGACCAGACACAGCAATAACTAAACTAGATTTGTTTGACTTACCAACGGGAAAGAAACAGAAGACAGAACGATCCGTTGTCTACGACAGACAAGTTAAATTGTGTGTATAGTTGTGGTTGACGCCAACAAGTCTCCCTTCCTGTGGAATTCAATTTTTCTCTGTAAGGTCTTCATCCATGCGATGTCATGATTTAGCACGTTCGTAGGTTTGAAATCACATGTTTTAGCATGTGGGGAATGAACATGGGCGATATTGACACACAGTTCTTTCTAACAACAGTCGAGACCAATGTATCGATTCGGGAAAATTCAGAAAAGTCCAGGAAGTAACGACAAGAGTCAATACAATAATTAATCTTTTTTTATTAATTTTAATATTAATTACATGATTTATAATTCTCATCTTTTCCTTTTTAGATTGATTAATGTATATGGAAAATTCAGATTGACGTATTTCAACAAGGGAAGCACGCAAAATAATTTAAATTTCATCTTGTTTATTTTTATTACTGATTCGTGTTACCCACTAAACGATCAAGAAAGTGGCACGATTTCTAAGCCAACGTACATGGAGTAAACTGTAACAAGCAGGTAATACATCGTAACTAGGAGAAGGCAACATTCCAGGCGATTCAACGTTCATGGAGTTGTGATACCTAGAAAGGGAAAAATCAAAGAAGAATTAATGCCACAGATGGCTGTATATCCGGGTGTTAGTAAGCTAAATAAAAGGGAAAGAGAGAAATTAGTAACTTACTCCCACACCGGAAGTGACGAGGGACTCTCCTGCCGCAACCTTCGATGAGGCGAATGGCGCGATTGAGGTCAATAAGAGCGGCAATCCTAGGGGTAACATCAGCGCAGATGCACTCGCCATGGGATACTCTTACGCGCTCACAGCATGCTGGCGTAGGAAGCCTACCATACAGCACAGGCTTGCACTCGTTCAGTCCGATCCTCCTTTCTTCCTTGCACTGGGCAGCACTAACCTTTGCACAGGCCATCTTCCCCTCCCACACCCCAACTAAAGCCACAACTAGTAAAACCACCAAAATCGATGATTTTTCCATTCGGTTTTCTATCTGGAGCGAATATCATTCCTGACGAGTTGAGAGGCTATATAAGCTAATAAACCTCACATACAGATAGTGGATTTAGCCTTGGAGGGCCCTTAATTTCTCATTCATTTGACCGGTAGAATGGTTTCACATTTGTTTCCCCCATTTTTCCATGAATTTAGGTTAAATTTTTCTATAGTGAAAACAATTCAGCTGTGTGATGATTTAAAATGGACTTGGGTGGCGCTAGATATATATCGTGCTATCTTGCCAGTTTCCAATTGCTATTCCAGATAAGTGATTGTACATTATTTGATTTTGACTAAATCTTAACGACTTGTCTCTCCGTGCACTTGTAGAAACCTAGTCAATGAAATAATCTCATATTTAGGTCACTAAGTCGCCACTGCTGGCTAAATGGCTTCACTTGACTGATCAGTTCCCCTCTTTCGGACTACGAAGCAACAATATTGCTTGCCGACTTATTGCTTGTAGACTGGCAACAGTGCCTTCCCCCGCAGCACACTCCAAAGAGCATTGTGAATTGGAAATGTTGTGTGGCCAAGTTATTAATGAACCTTGAAGATAGTTTGTGGGCAGAAGACTAAGTGCTTGTATGTTATCATTCGGATTGTTGAAGTTGGCGATGTGTTTGATTTACGTTTTGTACAAGCTTAACTTGGCTTTATCATGTGGATTAGATCGGGTTTATGTTCTATTATTCATAATTCGACCCATAATAACTATCAATTCCAATTGTATGAACCAAAAAGTATAATGATAAATTTACAAAAGATCCATACATGAAAGTGAATATACTCTAAAACAATATTAATTTTATCTTTCGGAGATTCACTAATATACATGGACAATTCAGATTGATGCATTTCAATGAGGGAAAACACATTAACAGTTCAAGTTCCATCTTATTTATTTTACTATTCAGTGTTACATACTAGAGAAAGCGTCCAGCCGATCAAGAAAGTTGCACAATTTTCTCAACCCACGTAGATAGAGTAAACTGTAAAGCAAAGCAGATGTTCTATCTTAACTGGCAAGAGCCACCAATCCAGGCAATTCAACTTTCATGGGGTACCTAGAAAAGAAAAGGAAAAGAAAAGAAAAAAAAAGGGAAGAAGAAGAAAAAGAATGAAATGGATGTGTAGTTTTAGTTAATTCAGCGCACCAAGCATATTGTTATGAATTTGACTATGCATAGCCGCTAATCGGCATAAATTAAATCCAGCTAGTAATAAGGTTTTTTTTAATTCTCTGTGTGTGACTATCATGAACATGTGCGCTGTGCTGTGCGTAAGAGGGAAAGGCAGAAAGAGCTTACTTCCGCACTTGAAGTGATGAGGGACTCTCCTACCCCAACCTTCAATGAGGCGAATGAACCGATTGAGGTCAATAAGAGCAGCCAACTTAGGCGTAATCTCAGGGCAGATACACTCGCTATGGGTAACCCTTACGCGCTCACAGCAGGCTGGGGTAGGAAGCTTGCCATACAGCACTCCCTTGCACTCGTTCAGTCCGGTCCTCCTCTCTTCCTAGCACTGTGCAGCACTAAGACCTGAACAAGCCATCTTCACCTCCCACGCCCCCTCTAAAGCCAGAACTAGTAAAACCAACAACGTCAATCATTTTCCCATCGTGTTTTCTAATTTTAATTCCTCTCGCGGACAAACATGTCTGACACGTTGAGATGTCCACGCACCTAACCTAACTTGGATATAGTGGGTTGAACCTTGGAGGGTAATTTTCTCCACGATTTAACTGTAGCACGCTTTCTTGTTTTTGTTTGACTTTTCCATTTTTTGGGCCATTCGTCTCTCAGAAAAATGAGTTCATACCCAGTCTTGAAGACTATATGACGGTGGAGTAGGTGCAAGTAGAACACAATTGGCAGTACAGCTCCGGTTCTGAATCATTGTTTCACGTTAATTTCTTCTGTATTTTGTGTTATTTCGTATCATTAATGGACGAGAAATCATATTCATCCCATTCAACACACTATTGTTATTATTAAAAATAATAAATTATAAAATATTATTCATATTTTTAATATTTAAAATTTTTTAATTTATTATATATTAATTATAATTCATGTTTAAAATATATTAAATGAATTAAAAATTTTTTCTTGATTATATATATTTATAATTTAATTAAATATTAAATATGATATAATAAATAATTTTGAATTATAATATAAATTTTTTAATTTATATTATAAAATATAAATTAATTTATAAATTTTATTAAAATATTATATTGTATCTTGTCTCGTCCCGGAGAGAACGGACGTGTGCGCGGTATTGGTACACTGTTCTTTCTAACAGCAGTCGAGAGCAATGTCGGGAAAACTCAGAAAACTCCAAGAAGTAAACGGTAAACAGCAAGAGTCAATACAATAATTGTTAATTTTAATATTAATTTCATGATTTATAATCTTTTTAGATTGATTAATGTATATGGAAAATTCAGATTGATTGTATTTCGACAAGAGAAGAATGCAAAATAATTCAAATTTCATCTTGTTTATTTTTATTACTGATTAGTGTTACCCACTAAACGATCAAGAAAGTGGCACGATTTCTAAGCCAACGTACATGGAGTAAACTGTAACGAGCAGATAGATAATACATCGTAACTGGGAGAAGGCAACAGTCCAGGCGATTCAACGTTCATGGAGTTGTGATACCTAGAAAGGGAAAAATCAAAGAAGAATTAGTGCCACAGATGGCTGTATATCCGGGTGTTAGTAAGTTAAATAAAAGGGAAAGAGAGAAATTAGGAACTTACTCCCACACTGGAAGTGACGAGGGACTCTCCTGCCGCAACCTTCGATAAGGCGAATGGCGCGATTGAGGTCAATAAGAGCGGCAAGCCTAGGCGTAACATCAGGGCAGACGCACTCGACATGGGAAACCCTTATGCGCTCACAGCAGGCTGGCGTAGGAAGCCTACCATACAGCACAGGCTTGCACGCGTTCAGTCCGATCCTTCTCTCTTCCTTGCACTGTGCAGCACTGAGCTCTGCACAGGCCATCTTCTCCTCGAAGACCCCCACAAAAGCTAGAACCAGTAAAATAACGAAAGTCGATGGTTTTGCCATTTGTCTTTCTATCTTTTCTCTCTCGCGCACAATTAACCCTGAGCGGAGATGCTGAGACACCCAACATCTATATAGTGGGTAAAACCTCGGAGGGGACCCTTGATTTCTCATTTAATGTCGGTAGAATGCTTTTTCACCTTTGACTTTTGCAATCACCTCAAGCTAATCAATCACATGAATAAGAGCAATGATTAAAATAAAATTATATGTATTATTAAAACAGGATTACGAAAGATTTTGTTCACATTTCGGAACAAGAATTCATGCCCTGAGCAACAGTTAACTTCTGAAGAGTGCGCTGGCTGTGGTAGAGTAGGTGTATACATGTATAACACAAATGCCTTTCGAACTATTTATTGGTTCACATTGATTTCATCGGCATTTTTATGTTATTCTTACCATTAATTAATGAATTTTAGGGCACACAAATCTAGACAGGGACATAGACAGCAGTATAACGAAACGAAAGTTGTAATTACAACATCAATTACAATTGACATGTCTATAGCTTTCTTGCTAGAAAGCTGTCTAGAACATTAATAAATACAGTAATTGAAGGCACTCCTAATTCCTGTGCGAGCCTTTCCTCCGAAGTAGCAA
This sequence comes from Xylocarpus granatum, assembly GCA_019650275.1. NCBI lineage: Eukaryota > Viridiplantae > Streptophyta > Magnoliopsida > Sapindales > Meliaceae > Xylocarpus > Xylocarpus granatum. Next base: position 231,003 of record BNST01000546.1, on the reverse strand, counting down.
TACTCAGAGCCTTGAAACAATATGGAGAGGATCCCATTTACTTTTCGTGACAAGACCTACATATAATTCCTAACTATAATTAAGAAACTGAAATTAAGATTATTAGCCTACATTAATTACAGTAGAATCTGATACTGCTCACATGTAATTGATTGATGACGATGAACTTCACGTGAAAGATTAGTGATATTGTTTTTACCAATAAGCTACATGGGGGAGAGAGAAATAAAAAGACAAAATCAGTTGTCTAAAACAGACTAAGTTCGATGTATTTAGTGAGAGACGAGAGGAAGTTTCCATCTTAATCCGTGGAATTTAAGTTTTCTTTGTAAAACTATCGACCATACCATGATTAAATTAGGTGCATACGTTTGAAATTCCATACATATTTATGCATGTTCGGTGGGGAATGTAGTTGGGTGTGACTGATATATGCGGCGGTCTCTTTCTGTTTTCTATTCTAGATGTGGATGAGTTACTACACAACTTGATCTTGACTATATATTCTAACGACTAATGATTCCATCAGCGTAGAAACCTTGGAAACTTCAAAGAAAAACGTAAATGAAATAATCTGCTGAATAGCTTAATTTGACTTATCGCAGCCTCTTTTATCGACTAGTGCAAGCCACGACATTGCTTGCAGACTTGCACTAGTGCCTTTCCCAACAGGACACACCAACAACCGAGACCATTCATGTAGGTTTAATACTTTATTCATATTAAGGATGCTTAATTAATTAATTAATTAATTAAACCTTTTAATTAGGACATTGACATTGAAAGATATGTTGTATATACTTTTAAAGCAAGTTAACTAATCAATTAAAAAAGACTATCAAAAGTATCCAGTCATAGAATCGTTTTTCCTAGATCATTAGATATAATTTTGATACGAACTTTGAAAGCACATAATGGGCAGAAGATTTAGAGCTTGAATACATGTATTACCATGAGAATTTCAGAAATGAATTAACCAGGAATGGCTAAGAACATATGTATTGTCCAATATTATTGCAATGTTACAACTACATGGTGTTTCCCTCTCTCGCCTCAAACGCATTGATGGTGAGATTCAAAACACAGGAGTGCCCAAGCAGGAGCTTTACCACAACCCAACTAAAATCTCGGTTCTTTAAAGCAAAAACATATATTCATGTATTTGATTGAAAGACAGTCATATCAAAGTGAACTGAATTGTTCAAGTTCGTGTTGCGTTTGATTTGAATTTTTTCTGTACAAGTTCAAATTAGATTTATAATTTTTTCAAAAAGAATTCAATTAAAAAAAAAGCAAACAAGGAATTTAAATTCAAATTTTTTACAATAAAAATATGAAAAGAAATTAAGGTAATTACATTATGGACAGGCCCGCAAGAAAAATGAAAAGCTTGTCTAATATGCTGGATCATTGCTTAATTATGGGGCAAATTGAAGAAGCATGAGCCGGTGATTAAATTAATTATGAACCGACAGCAAAATCAAATTTGATTGTCTGTCGGTTCCACTTCCTCCTATAAATAGATGGCTTCCCTGTTTTGTTTTTTCATTTCCAACTCACTCCTTCTCAATCACTCTCTGGTTCATAGTTTTCCTATTTCTCTTAAACTAATCTCAAAATTTTATTTGAGTTTAGTTTTCAAAATACTTGAAAACTCAGAAGTTGAAAAGAATATGGCAAAAGATATATGAGATGTTCTTACAAAATTGTCTAAGGCAAAATCACTTTAGTATAAAATTTATTCTCAATAAATGTTCAACACTCTTCGAATATCAGAATCAATAACAGTAATAGAGCAAGTGAAAAATGAGTGTTAAAAAAATAAAAAATATATATAAATAAATACAAGTTCTCAAGGAAATGAGGTGAATATCTCTAGAAATGGAGAAATCTTGTATAGCAAGACAGTAACAATCACTTGAAAGAAATCTGTCGATGTTTGGCTTACGAATTTGGCAACGACATTGCACACGACCACTAGAAGAGAATAGTTTCATCAACACGAACCTATCTATGGAGATTCTATGTTCATAAAAGACAATCTTGCCTTAGAAATTGTTGGTATTATGACTATCAAATTAAAGATGCATGATGGTATGTCTCGCAACGTTCAAGAGAGGTACGACATGAAAAGGGCATACACAAAAAGAATATACTGTCTCTAAGGTAATTGGATGGGATTGGGTCTAAAACTTATTTTCAAAATAGAATCATAAAGATAGTAAAAGGTGTGTTTGTGGCCATAAAAGCAGAGAAAGTAATTGCAAGCATGTACATGCTGCAAGAAGAAACACAATAACAAGAAAGTATTGGTTGCATCAACAAATTTTTTGACAAGAATCAACGATGATGTGGCATTGAAAACTTGCATCTATGTTAGAATGAGGTTTTAAAGAAGATTCTTCTATAACATAAACTATTTTCTGGTCTCAGAATAATAGTGTCTTTACCATTCCGTAAGTAGTATGTTACTAATGAATAGTATAGATTGAAGTTAGCATATCCAATTCTAGAAGCAAAGCATTCTAAAATTAATTTATTCAAATATTTGACAAGCACCAGTCATGCCCATGGGAAAAGCACAATACTTTGTGTATTTCATTGATGACTGTTATAGGAGATATTAGATATATCTAATCAAAAAAAAATCAAGTTTCATTGGACAGATAATGGAGGAGAATTCACCAATAACACGTCTGATGCATTTTTTTCAGTAAGAAGGTATCAAAAAGTAGTTCATTAAATAAAGACAATTTATTATGGCGTACACTCCCTAGTAGAATGGAGTAGCAGAATGAATGAATAGAGCCTTGTTGGAAAGAACAAGGGCAATGTTGAGAATTATAAAATTATTCAAGTTATTTTGGACAAAAGTAGTTAACATTGTCTTTTATTTAATAAATCGATCACTATCAATGACAATCGAGTTAAAGACACTAATGGAGATATGAACTAGCAAGCTAGTTAACTACTTCAACCTCCATGCATTTGAAAGTCTTGAGTATGTGATGTATAATTCTCAAGAAGCTATGAAACTAGATCCAAAATTTAGTAAAGGGATGTTCTTAGAATATGCTAATTGGGAGAATAGGTATTGCTTGTGGGATCCAATTACATGTAAGCTAATTATTACTAGAAATGTTATAATTGCAGAAAATAAACTGCAAAAGAAGAGTAAGTATAGCATTGAAAAGAAAAAACCAGAGACTAGTACAATTCAAGTGAAGAAAAATCAGAACGTGAAGATTATTCCGAAGTAATGCTAAAGCATGAAGAAGGACCAATCGAGTCTGTAATTCTAAAAGTTTAACGATCAACTTGAGAGAGGAATTATAATTTTGACAATCAAAATACATTATAGTGGGTAATGTTGCATATTGTCTTCTAATAGAGGATGCAGAGCCATCAAATTTTCAAGAAGTAATGAGTAGTTCAAATACATCTCTATGAATGGCAGCAATGCAAAGAGAAATTGAAGCTCTTTATCAGAACAAGACTTGAAATTGTGCCACTACCATATAGAAAGAAGGTCATTGGAAACAACCAAGTCTATAAGATCAAGTAAAATAACGATGATCAAGTGGAGTAGTATTACGTAAAATTAGTAATTAAAGGGTATCCTCAAAAATAAGACATTGATTTTAATAAGAGTAATTTTGACTATGTGTGCTATATTTGACATACATCTAAATTAGCTAGATATGAAAATTGCTTTTTTTTTATTTTATATAGAGAACTTGAGAAGATATTTACATACTTCAATCAAAGAGTTTTACAGAAAAAAAAGAAGAAAAGAGAACATTTTAACCCTAGTACGCTCACAAGAAGCAGGTGACGGAGGCTACCCAAATATGATTGGTTTGCATGCACTGACGCTGACCTGTCTCTCCTCCATGCACTGTCTGGGACTCAAACTCGCACCATGCACCAGTTTTACTTTGCTCACCGTTGTCGTTAAAGTAAAAGCTAGCAAAATAATCAAGATCAACGGCTTCAACGAAGCCATGCCTGTGATCTCTATCTATGTTTTCATAGGCACCGGAAAGACAAATATAAGTCAAGGTCAAGCACAACATGCAATATCACATTGTGGGGCTAGGCTGCAACAACATACAGTTCGACAAGAGGTTAAAGTCTTGCGCATCACAGTTATAGTAAGGCAATCATTGAAAGATATAGAAAAGAAAAAAAATCTTGTCATTGGGTCAAGTAAGGCGGCCAAGATTTTGCAAAATGCCAAAGAAGGAATGGTGTAGAAGCAACAATGGGAACATCCCGGTGGAATCGTGGGACAGAATGCGTTAGGTAGAGCATGAATGTTACGAGAACTTCTCTTTTTGGAATATCTGCATTTTCAAAAATACAAATATTCATCACCTTTTATCAAATATTAAGTGATGATTATTTCAGTTTACAAAAATATATATATTAATATTTATTGTTAATAATTTAGTTAAAGTATGTAATAATAAATTTAAAATTTTGTAAAATTATTCAATTCATTAAAATCAAACTCCAACAAAAAAAAGTCATTGCTTGCAGACTTGCTGTACTGCCATCTGCCACGGGACACGCCAACACCCGAGACAATTAATGCAGGCTCAGCAATTCAATCTAAAAGTCAAACTTTATTCGTGTTTAGGATGCTTAATCAACTAATCGTGCCTTCTAATTACGACATTAACATTGAAACACGGAGAGTAGCCGGATGAAGATAAAACTCAAGTGGAAATTGGATATTGGGATTTGGAAATGAACTTCTGTGATTATCATACATATTTCCGGAGGGGTTCGGAATGGTAAGAAGTGGAGTTGTCTTTGATCATTCTAAATGGGCATATATTTTCTTAAAGTTGTTTTGTCATCTGTTCTTTCTATTTCGTTTTGGTGTGATTTTCATATTGAATTAATTCCCTTAAAAAGCTGGCCATAGAATCTTTTTTCCTGGATCATTAGATAAAATTTTGATATGAATTTTGAAAACACATAATGGGAAGAAGATTTGAGTGTTTGCATGTATGCATTGCCGTAAGAATTTCAGAAATAAATTAGCCAGGAATACCTATGACTCTCACATTCGTTCAGATGTTGTGACTTGAAATCGTAAGCTAATAACATAAGCATTGTCCGATATCATTACATTGTTACAACTACATTGTGTTTCCCTTTTCCCCCTAAAAACGCATTGAGTAAAGCTAGAGCTTGGCCAACGCGCATTATTGTACAGCTTTGAAATACATATTATGTCTATCAGCTTTCTATTGTCATACTTCAGGCATCATGGCTCAGGTAATCGCCGCTGACATCAACCTCGGATTCTCTGTCACCCTCTATGTCTTCAATGTCGCATGAACCGGCGGTCCCTTGCCCGTCAACTTTGGCTCCTTCACCCGGGGTCTTTGCCTCTTGTATGATACGCATTACTTCTTCAACACTCTGAGTCGGCTGGTCGCGGAATTCTGCTTCCTTATAATTTGTTTTCTCAATTTCAATTAGCTCTTTCGGCAAATTCTTCAGGAACCAAGGATGCTGCTTTATCTCTGGAATCTTAATCCTCTTTTGGGAGGATAAGATAATATTAGTATACATAATTAGTTGGAAAAATGACACTGATGTTGAAGAAACTGCTTGTTTTTTTTTAAAAAAAATACTTTTTCCTCACTAAAATCAAAGCTGAAAAATGCAAAAAAGTTTAAGATCACCTCAAACAGTTTAATATATAATTTAAACCATTGCATTTTCAATGGAAAGAGTGCATTTGAATATAAATTCATGGAAAAGAAGTTACCTTAGAGGGATCAGCAACAAAAATCCGAGAAAGGAGATGCCTGCAATCTGCAGAGATGCGTACATAGCTGGGTATGGAATACTGAACATTCCTTATTCTCTGTATGAATCACAAACAATTAAACCTCATTTTGTTTTACAATATGTTGGGCAGAGAAGAATACTATTCAAATTACAGATCTGCATGTAAAAGAGATGTACCTCAATTGTCTTACGGAAGTTTCTAGGATCTTCAGGATCCTCAAAAGGGTATGCCCCCACTAACATCACATACAATGTCACACCACAGGACCAAACATCTGAAATCTATCATGTTAACGGGAAAATAGTAAGACTAATTCATTATTCTCGTTAATACAGACAGAGATATACAGATAAGTATACAAAAAAAGGCCAGCGAAAAAAGATGCCAGGGAACCTCTTCGGCAGGAAAACAAGTTGCTGATACAATGCAATTACAGCCTCCAAACCAAATGTGAGTTTGTTCTTTTGACTCTGAACAGAAATATTAAGGTTGAAATTCCATGCCTTTGGGGCTAAGAGGCTTGTTGGCTAAAAGTGCAGGTGTTTGCACTCAAATAGGTAGAAATCCCTCCTTGAAATATATGACATGTAAAACATGCGTATTTTTTTGAGATCAGCAATGGATATTAATTAAAAATTTTCCAATAGTACAATATGTAATGATCCATAGATTTATAGAACAACAAAACATGACGACTTTCTTATTGTATTCAATTGTAATATAGGAAATTAAATACCTTGCCATTATATTCCTTTCTTGCCAGGACCTCTGGGGCAATGTATGCTGGTGTTCCAACTGTTGATTTTGGTTGTGAGTGCAACAATCCTGACTGAAATATACAAATAAATAGAAAAATGAAAGTTCAAAACAAAGAATTAAGAGTTAAGATAGAAAGATAGAAATTTAAGAGTCCCCACATCAATAATGCATAAAAGAGAAGAAAAGTAGGAGTACTTCAAATATTTGTCAAGTCAAAAAGCTGTATATCAGCTAGAAACATTTACCTTTGAGTAACCGAAGTCACATATCTTAAGACGGGGCTGTGGACTTCCATCCAATAGAGTGTTTTCTAACTTCAGATCCCTGTGACAAATTTCCTGCAATGAAAGCAATGGATGAATGTAAAGATCATCACATTAGATGTAAAATAAAAAGCAGATATCATACCATGGAATGGCAGTAGCTGACGCCAGATATCAGCTGCTGGAAGAAAAACCTCGCCTGTAGAGAAAAAATGTTGCCAAACAAGTAAATCATTAAGAGTATCAGTTTAGATTCCATCCACGTGCATTAAAATGGAGGCAAATGACCCAAGACATATATCAAATAAAAGATGGAAGCTCCATATAACAACCTCATCTTCACTAAATCGACCAGCACTGCATATTCTTGCAAAAAGTTCACCACCAGCTGCGTATTCCATGACGATAGCTAAATGAGTTGGAGTCAACAACACCTGCAGGTAAAATTAATGTTTTCCTCTTCACATGTAAGTAAACAAAACTTATCCGAACTCTAGGAATAGCTGTGGTGGACTAACTTGAACCAAAATGCAATCGACATCTTATTGAGAAAACAAAAAGAAACGAGCCCTTATAATGACTTAGTATTGTCTAGTCTTACCTCTTTGAACCTGATGATGTTTGGATGCCTCAGAGATCTGTGGTTGATGATTTCTCTCTGAACATTCTCATCAATCTGAAACCAGAAACAGAATTCATATAGCTCAAATACTGAACACTTGACATTCACTCCTCTGTATCAACAGCCTAATCACCACAAGAAAATTGCCACATTCCTTCAATAAAAAAGACCCAATAGACACCAGAGACAAAATATAAGGATCTAAAATGCAACATGCTAGAGCCAATAACCTCTAAAATAATTTCAAATACTGAAACTAATGCACCAGAAACAAATAGCACTCTTCTTTGACAAAATCGCAGAATTATGCCCTTCCATGTGCAAGGAAAACCAATGCAAGTGAAATGATACAGCACAGTAATGTGTGGTTTATTCTTTAATGAACAATCGGAAATATTCGTGCCGTTATTTGAATAAACGGAAACCAGTCTTCTGGCTTTCCCTTTATACTCTTCCAAAACAGATCATTTATTCCAAACATAAGACATTCAAAAGCATCTTAAGATTATTTAGTCCAAAAGCAGCAAAAGCCAGAATGTTTGAACCATAACATCAATTACATTAAATAAATAAGGAAAACAAAGGAACAAGGTTTCAAGCAAAACACAGTAGCCCATTTCTGGGAACCAGTGCACAAGGCAAAATTAATTCTCGGTTTCGAGCAATCCAATGTGTCAAACATATAACAAAGAAGAAAATCACCACAGTTGGTAGCACTATCAGATTCAGGATTGTAAAAATGCCATACAATAATCTGAATAGAAGATTACCTTCTTGCCTCTTTCTATGTATTTGACTGCAACAAGTTCCTTTGTCTTCTTATCTCTCACCAACCTCGCCACTCCAAAGTTTCCTGAACCAAGCTCCTTCAATGGCTCATATCTCTCCTCCATCGTAACCAACACACCACACCACCAACCCCAAAAGAGAATAAATATACAGAATTGACAAAACACTCCCAGAAATACACAATAGCAAGAACAAAATACAGACTTATAAAATCTAAAACCAAATATCCCAAGTGGGTTATCTAGAAATGGAAAGACTCTCCAAACAAGAACCAACTGACGAATAATCGATTGCCAAAACGAAGAAAACCAGATAAGAGTGTTTGGAAAGCAGAAAGGCCTTCTAACAACCCACTGTTTTATGATCTCAAGTCAATGTATTCTGGAAACAAGATGCCTTCAACTCTCGTCTCACGTATATATTTATATATTTCTCTTTGTATCTTAATTAATCAACAAACAGTAAATATATTCATAATATACTGTCAAGTGTCAATCAGTAAGGAGTTTGAAACGGTTGTCTAGCACAAAATAATGCAGAAACCCCACAAACAAGAAGACTTTAAAACAAACCCAAGTTGTAATTTAAGAAATCAAGGCGGCCTGCTGTAGTGTTTCCTGCTCTGTATGTAAGAAAAGACACGTGGACTATAAAAACAGCTTCCAAGTGTCAGCTCAGATAGGCTTGGACACTGACAATCCCACTTCTGTGTCGCTTATGTACCCTAACACGTGCTAACCTCGTTTCGGCGGGCGCGTAGGTTTAGGGACAGGACCAGTTGCTTTCGGTGTCCCATTTAAGAATGAGACTAAATCCCTGTCAGTGGGTCCGGACGTAATTAAAGATTTACCGTTCTTGTAACGTTTGTGGGTTCAGCGGCGTTGACAGATTCTGGAAATGTCAGTCACTTCACAGTTTTTATTTTAAAAAATTTCAATAATATTTATAATTATAATAAAATACGACAAATGGAAGACACGTCACTTAGAATTTAAAAATCAAAATTCTAATTTGGAAATTGTAGTATTTTTTATTAATTATTAAAAAATTTAAAAATACATTTTTATGATTATTTTTAATTAAATACCATAAATTTATTCTAAGAAAAGAAAAGAGGTGGATTTAGTAGTATTCCTATGGTTGGTAGGGAGGGAGCCCATGATTGGGTTTTTGAATGTTGGGCCTGATGTAAAAAACTGGGCCCACGTTTTGGTCGGTCGGTAGGCGGTTTTTGTCCTACATGTCCTTTCGTGGCGTAAACTATGTGCTTTAAGCCAGACATGGTCGGTTGAGCTGAGATGCCATATCACAAGACAACTGTAAGTTTTCCTATGGACCGTCCAGATGGATGGACCGATTCGACTTGCGTGCTCATATACCCAACCTTAATTGTCAACATTAATCTTTAATTTGAAACAAATTGACCATATAATAAAAGGATAAGGCTAAGCGAAGTGGGGATTTAGGGCCCATTAATCACGAATGAGGAATTGACCCAATCTTTATCTAACTAGTGAGATTGATCAGTTATCATGTGTTTCGCCGTAGTTTAAGCGGGGCACTTTGCTTATGTTTGGGCTGGAAGGCTTCAACGGTTCTCCCCGGGATGATGGGCAGAGCAGATTTCGTTGTTCGGAACATGGCCTGTAAGATAATGGATTACACTCGCATGGTCGGTTCTGGCAAAGCAGAGAAAGACAAAATGACATGTCTTGTTCTTGGAATGTACAGGGTTAAGCTTGTCTTATTTTCTAATTTCAATATTCTTTTTTGCTTTTTTTACATTCCATTTATATATTATTCACTTTTTATAATTTTAATTTCAACGATATTAAATATCAAAATTTTACATATTATGTTTACAACCTCGTTTATTTTATTATAAAATAATTTTTACATTAATTATAAGCGATATGAAATATAAAATTTTTAAGAATTAAATCAATTAATACTTGCATCTTAAATTTTTATTTATGAAATAAGCGAGATAAAATGAATAAAAGAAATTCATAAAAAAATTTAAAATTAACACGAGATAAAATAAATTATTTTTTCTTATTAAATACATTTATTGATTAATTACTTTTGAAAGTTACTTAATTAAAAAATAATATCACATTATATAAGTTTTAAACTTACAAGACAATTAAAAAGAGATGAGATTAGACCCATGAAGTGGGAATCTTTTTTTAAAGCCAATGAATCTATACCTTTTCAAACCGACAAACCCACTTGATGATAAAACAATATTACAAAATAAGTTGACAAAGAAGTCCGATAAAAGTGCACAAAATAATACTAATTTTAACAAAAAAATTAACGAAGAAATAGGAAAAAGAGGGGTAGGGGGGAACATAATCACACTCATTTAACAAACCAAAGCTTAATTTATATAATTAAACACTGCTTTAAGAAACACAAGCCACATGGATTTTGTCTAATGCGGAGTTCAATGTGTCAGTCTCTCCATTTAAACAATGCTGGTGCGTTGAATGTTCCACCATAAGAGACTTTGGAATCATATTAGAATAGTATCAATTTAGCAATAATAAAGAATGGTAAGGCATGTTTAATTTATACGTATTAACAAAGCCAATATTGGAAGAATGGGGCATGAATGATTTCTCGACAACCAATCAATAGTTCCATATTTGGGATATATATATATATATATATATATATATATATATGGATTGAAAATTTTGCACTGTGAGGTCGAGGGATGGGTGTGATAATTGATAGATACGAGCAAGTTGGTGCTTAATTTGGCACAAGAAGATTCATCGTTCGCCACATGTTTGTGGTGATAATTTATTACAATACAAAGTGTGGAATTCTGATTGGACAGATTAAATAAACAGAGTTTTCAAAGGTGGAACTAGAAATCCTAACATTCACCACATGCGGGGTTGGCTCCTGAGCTATGACAAGTATGGAAGAACAAATTTATGAATTACGAGGGCATTTGTGGCCGTGAAGAAAGAATGACTTCGAGCACCTTGAAAACAGAAAAGCATGTCTCTTGCAGGGGGCTTTTTGGCCTCCATGGGTATACAAAATTTGACTTTAATAAATGCACATGTAATGTTTGGCAAAATGCAGCTTAAAGCCTCGTGCCCTTTGAAATCAAACATAGCCTGGCAAATTGGCATCAAATTTCTGACTTTGGGAAAATTACCCAAGTACTAGAAAACGATTTTGGCATTTTTATAACTACAGTCTATTCAACAAAAGGGAACAAATAAAATACGACCACGTGGCAAACATGCAAGAACCCCTGACAAGACTGTCAACGACTGCTAGCTACGAATCTCCGGTTTCAGTCATTGATGACGTCATAATTAATTTAAAGTATGTTTCAAGCGTATTTAGAACCTTCTGTAGACACGGATTGTGAAATATCTTTTTAAGTAATATTCAACGGGGACTGTTACTTTTCCTCTATTCACTGTAGGAATATTCCTGACAGTCGTTCAAGATTCTAGTCGTAAATGAATAGCCACAATCCTCACGTGAAACGCACGTGAACCCCAACAATTCCTATATTTTCTGGCCGCTTTAGTAACTTAGGACGGCATTAACGAACGCGGTCAGAACACAGCTCTCGGGACTTCGGCCGTAATCTGTCAGCCATCTGATCAGTTCATCATCCAGCGTTCCACCTGCTCTCTTTCAAAACAAACAAACGCCGACGATCTCTTCTGCTAATTTAACTTTCTATTATCGTCAGTCGAATCTCGCGAATTTTCTGTCCATTTTTTGAAAGGAATATAAAAAGCTCTAATCTTCTGTTCCGACGCCTCATTTGCCGGCCAAATTATTGGTCGGTAAGTTTCCTTTTCTTCTTCTTCTTCTTACTTTTTAATATTTTTCGGTGCTTGTAATATTTAGTATTTTGTTTGATTTATAATTGAATTTAAATGATTTTCTTTGAACTTTTGCGAGGGATTGTTTTTGTGATTTTTCTTCGTTAAACAAATGCCGTACAATGTCTGATTGATATCGGATTTTGAAAAAGATGTAGCTTTTACGTTTAATCTGTTTGTTTCCGAAGGAATTATGAAAAGAGAAACTATAAGAAAAATCAATTTTAAATTTTCAATCCTGCATCAGCTTCTTGAATTGTTCATCTTTATCTCTCTTTTCATTATTTTTCTTTTTTAATGTTTAATCATTTTGAGGAGGTAATGTTGGAAAATAGATAGAGAGTAAATTTATCATCTTTTCTTTAAAGATTATCTCACTCTCAAGATAAATGTTTGAATTTTCATATTCTATATTATCATTTGATAGATTCAGTATCGCATTTTTCAATCGTTTTTGCATATTTATAAGTTTGACTGGGTATCGTTTTCAAAATTATAAATTATATCTTGCACATTTAATCATTTTTTTCTCTTTTACGTGTTCCGATTTATTTATTTATGTGCTGGTGATTTGAATTTGTGGCTTTCTGGAAGTCGCTAGGTTTGGGAGATGGACATGGTTTTGGGAGTGATGTAATCGGTTGGAGTTGAAGAAGTCTAGGCTCATAAGTCTGGTGCATTGTGCTACCTTTCTTCTTCTTGATTACTATTGTGGTGAATAATGGGCTGTTTACAGTCTAAAGTAGCAAGGCAGTTCCCTGGACATGAGAACCCTGTACTTCTGGCTTCACAAACTGCTTGTAAGTTTCAATCGCTTTTTGATTAAAATTTTCATGTTTTGGTTTCATTAATTGTTGTTTTCATTGATGAGTTGATGTTTCTTCAGTCCTTGGTGACTGTGAAATGAAAAAAAGGTAGTAACTATGAAGTAAATGAAATACATGCTGCTATCATGAAACTGAAACTGATTACAACTTGAATGCTGAGTAGCGCGAGTTTTCTGTTGTTAACTATAGTTTATAGTTTGATGAGCAATAGTTGTATTCTGTAGCCTGCGGTCACTGCCATATCGTGAATCATTTCAAGTTATGATGAAGAATGTTAATTGATATTTGGGTCGATGATTATTGGGGAAAGGGAGAGTGTTTCCAGAGGATGGTCGTGATAAACATAATATTGATCACTTACCTTTTCATTTTATCATCTGTTAATTGTTATGTGTTTTGATTTGTTGCAACCTCTATTACTTTGAATATCAGAAATGCTTGCTTTATAAATGTGAAAATATCATATGCTGCAGTATAAGCATTGAAATCTTTTCTACTTAATCTGTTTCTTGCATTCTGCTGTAGTTTTCTGGATAATGGAGCAGGGAGAAAGACTTTTATGTTTGAAAATTTTAGATTCCTTGATTAGCATCCAGTGATATATAATCATATTTGACCTGTGATTCTTTCATCCATCATTATGTTAATCTTAGCTCAAACATTATGAAGTCGGTTATGCAGTTCATTCTTTTTTACATACTAATGATTCTCACCCCATGCGTTCATGTGCTTTACCTTATGATCTTTGAAAGTTAATAATCTGATGTTCTGATCTCCAGTTAGTGTTAGTGAAGTTGAAGCGCTCTTTGAACTATTTAAGATGATCAGCAGTTCTGTGGTTGATGATGGGTTAATAAGCAAGGTAATCTGCTTCACTTTGTTTCTGATTAATGCCTTTTTTTCCTTTCTTCCTTCCGCTCACTCACATGCACAAATTATCTCTTGTTTTGCGTATGTCTTTGAACATCAACTCAGTTGGTGAGCATAGCAGGTAAATAGCAATATTCTCTTTGCTCACTGGTTATGTTTCTCTTGTAGCTGAGAATTCAGGGCAATAATTTTCCCTCAACAGCAATGAGTTAGCCTAGTTTTTGTGGACTGTACTGATTATTATTTCTTTTATCATTTTTTATCCATTTGCATAATGTTTCAGGCTTCAACTTGTTTTATATTCCCTGGCTTTGTGGTCATTCAATGATTGATTGTTGGCATAACTGACACTAGGAGAAAATACGGGATGAACCTGATTAGAACTATAGATACATTGAGAAGTGCTACTGTTTTTGAGAATTGTCGGTTTCATAATATTGTTCTCAAACTCTCTTTTTTGTTGAACCTTAGCAACTCTATTTTAGTGTCATACACAACTTGTTTAATATTTTAGCAATACAGTTTTGACTTGTCAATTGAGGTGTTAGGATTCTAGTTGTTATATATTTGAATTTTCAAGATACGGCATTGAAAGTTTTTTGTTGTTCATGCAGGAAGAGTTTCAATTGGCTCTCTTCAAGAACCAAAAGAAAGAGAATCTATTTGCCAACAGGGTATCTGTGATATCCTACCCTACCAGTGTTGTTTGAATCACTCTTTCAATCAGTTGCATTTGTTCCGAGATTCTGAGATCAACTAATTTTGTGTGCAGATCTTTGATTGCTTTGATGTTAAGAGGAAGGGGGTCATTGATTTTAGTGACTTTGTCAGATCACTCAGTGTCTTCCATCCAAATGCTTCTCAAGAAGATAAGATTGACTGTAAGTTGATCATATATAATCTATTCACATTCATTTGCAATTAATCAAGTATTTGGTTCATCCTTAACTTGCCATTGTACATTTATTCTTTATGTGTAACATTTGGCATTTTTTTCCCTGGCAGTTTCATTTAAACTTTATGATCTAGATAATACTGGTTTCATTGAGCGCCAAGAGGTATGGTGAAGGTTATTTTTTGTGTTATCTGACGATTCTTGGTCCATTTTATGTTTGTCTGTATGGTAAATGCAATTCAATGGGCGAGCATATTGGATATTAATTAATTTTCACTTTACCTTGGTAAGCTTTCATGTGGCTTGTGTCAGTCCATGGTGGGGATAGTCTACCTCTGTAACTTACCTTATTACAATTTGCAGTTTGTAGCCATGTTGTTGATAATATGTATCAGTAGTTAAATTCCAATTAGGAAGTCTGAGTCTCGAACACTTAATTTTTCCCTCTTAACATACATTACTGTCATTGTCGTATCTTCGTTAGGTAATTGATACAACTTGGTCGGCTCCTGTGTTTTTAGCTCTTTGTGTTGTTGCGAGACATGTCAAATGAAAATTTCAATTGTAGGCTAACTGATGACATTATTTGGTAGTTGACACTTGTCATTGTGTAATATAATGGTCTTCATATTGATTTAGGTGAAAAGACATTTCAACATTTATGTTTTTGTTGTTTTCTTTAAAACTTCTTTTCACACGTGAAAAATCTCTGATGATCTGTCTTCAGAACTCATTGAAGAGAGTAAAAACAAAAAAACCCACTATATCTTCCAGATGTTTTTGTTGATTAAGTTATCCTTTTTATTCAATCATCCTTGCTGGCAACTTCATTGTATGTAATTTTGGCAGGTCAAGCAAATGCTAATTGCACTTCTTTGTGAGTCTGAAATGAAGTTGGCTGACGAAACCATTGAAGTGATACTTGATAAGGTGAGCAATTGCTAATATTGATATTACATGTTCCTTTTTTGAAAACATTCCAACTATCCCCAACCCCCACAACATGCTAGCGCACTCTCAGAATTTTGCAATATGCTATTAACTACCAAGAGAGGCATCTAATCCCAACACATTTAGGTTGCAATAAAAGTTAAAAAGCTTTCAACCAAAAGAAAACTACAGCATTTTTCTTAATGAAGAGGCTGTCTGATTTGAGTTATTGGGTGTCTGACTTACGAGGACAAGATTATGGATGTGTTGCGAGGGCTGATGCTGGATATGTTTGTACTTTTCTGCTCATGGGGCGAAGATAGTGATACCCACTTGTATGTGTTGGATTGGGTTTTCATTCCTATGTTAAATGAGCATGTGCTCAGTCAAGGCAACAATCTTTTATAGTCATTTCATATGCACTTATTCATATGTTTCATTATTAGCTTATGCAAATAGAAATAAATTTCGATATTGCCCAAAAGTCAACGTTCTCATTTTGAATTTTTGTGGATAGACTTTCTTGGATGCCGATGTGAACCAGGATGGCAAGATTGATAAAACTGAGTGGCAGAACTTTGTTTCTAAAAACCCATCGTTGTTAAAAATCATGACCCTTCCCTATTTGAGGTACGTAACGATGAAACTTGTTTCAAAGCTTATTTAATGTTATTCTTGGTTGCTCCAGTCTGAAATCAACTTTCCCAATGTGAATGCAGGGACATAACGACATCTTTTCCTAGTTTTATTTTTAACTCAGAAGTGGATGAGATTGCTACATAAAGTAAATAAGGGAGTTAGCGTAGGAGTTGCTGCCAACCAGTGTGAGATTCCTAAAATCAACTAGTAAAAAGAAAAAGCAGCTACTTGATACATGGATGGATGTGGTTTGAGTATTAATTAGTGTAGTTCTTACATGTTAATAGAATATATTGAAAGTGAATCGATTTTCTTGCCTGCATCAATTTGAATGCAAAGTGATTTATCACGGGCTGCTGCCGATCCTGTGAATTTATGTTGCAACTTTTAAGGATATGTGTTTATAATGCTGAGGAAATGTGAAAGGGCAATTGAATTGATTTAATTGGTATGTTTATCCGTTTCATTTGAATTGATTATGTATACAGTATGAACAGATTTGCGCTTTCGAGAGAGGGCTTTATAACGACGGGGTCGTTCACAGTACAAGTGGATGTATTGTCGTCCACCCCATCAATACAACCAGGACGTTGCAGTAGTTTTACAAGCAACTACGCGACGACATGTCGTTGCACTGATTTAAAACCCGTTCCCGGAGTTCTATTTCATGTGTAAGATGAAATGTCTTGAGTATCCCGTGTCCGTACGTGGCTTCTAAATCACATTAACAACTTCCTTTCAAGGGTGACGATGTAATTTCAATTATATTCAAGGGTTTTTTTTTAACAATGCTAGTTAAATTTTTTGATAAAGCACACATGTTGCCTCGTGCACTCTACCGGGGGCTCCTCGAAACACAAGTAACCCTAGCACGGATTGTTAGAAAGTGTTGGATTATGATTGGGTGGATTTTTGTTGGCCACAATTCTTTCTCCTCGTTAAGATGGTAGGTAAATATTAATGAAAATCTTTAGCTTTATTTACTAAGAATAGAGAAATACGATTTTCTCCCTTAATACGTCAAATAATTAAAAAAAAATCCATAAAATAAATGACTATTAAACTTTCAAGGTTTATCAACATTGTATTTATTGAAAATGACTATTATCTTAATCAAGATATTGAAAATGAAGACAAAAGAGATCTCGTTAAATGAATAAAGAAATAGAAAATAATAATCCTGTTATGAGTTCCCCAACTCCTTGCAATTTGAGAATAAATGACTGGTGGTAGCGTCCAAAGAAAGCATGTGATCCTGTCGTATGCTTGGATTTCAATGGTATATCTCCAGATTCTCTTTCATATTTTATAACTTACAAGCTGCTTCGTCCAATCCTTTGAAATATTTGTCTATATGTATGCAGTGAAAAGTAATGTGCAAAGCATCCATCTTTTTCCGACCTTTTTCGTTTTTCTTTCCTTTCTTTAATGCTACTTTAAGCTTTTTCCCACTCACATGGGGAGGAGGGGAGGGGATAATGGAGAAAGGTGATAAATTGAAGGGAGCCAGAGCCAGGAAATAACCAAGTAGGAAGCGTAAGTCAGGTATTTACTTCTCTTCTCTTCTCACGTAATTTTCAATGAGTTTACGAGGTTTCATTAGACTTACTAAGAGAGTTACTCTAATGTAGTAGAACACCGTGAATAGTGGCAATACATGAATCGACGACATACATACGATTGAATCTCGCAAAAATTCAAATATTACTTTAATGTAGTGGAACACATTCCTATGTTGTGGGTGGCCACAAGAAGACTCGTTTTAAATTGTTCCAAAGAAAGTTTGGTGTTTGATGATTTGTTCAACCCACTAATTCGGTTTCATCCTCCGACATATATCTGTAATGACTGATTTCGGAGGATGTAAGTCCAAGAAAAAAGTTCAATTGAATTGCTTTGATTTACTAAAGTGGAATATATTCATTCAAGTGACTGACTATTAAATTTATTACTGTTATTATTATTTACTTTCGATTTTCTCGTTTGAATCTGATACTGGCTAGACAATTACTTAAATCAATAGCTCACGTTTATTCGAAGATAGTTTAATAATGTTTGTTAGTTTCCTGAGTTAGTTCCTTGTTACATATTCATAAACAAGGTCCTAAATCTTTTCTTCTTCGTCAGAAATTTACATATAAATATTAAAATCAACTTCAATACAGCACTTATGTATATATACATATAAATGCAAACCTCACCTTTTTATTGTATATTGGGAACATCAGCAAGCAATTCTTGAGGCAGGCTTTTATCGTTGGTTATTGCAATTCTCAAGACACTGATTTACATCCATCAAACTCGCCTGCAATGCAAACAAGTTTCTAAGAAGTTTACAGTGGAGTTTGTCTTTTCATTATTATCGGCTTTCTGTCATAAAATAATGTTCACTTCTGATTAATAAATTTTCTTCTCATATAGTTATTGGCACAGCAATAAGGCTTCGCTTTTACTATTTATTAACTACAAACCAGTATCTAAAGTGATTAGAAAGGTTCTATGCATTGGCATAGTGCATGCTGGAAAATAACGAAAATGGTCAAATCATTTCATTTGCTATGACGTACAAAAAATTAAATCAGGCTTCATTTACTCTTGTAAACTCTATTTAAAAATAAAAATAACAAAGAAACGACGTATCCTCATTTCTTAGGTTTTATTCGAGTCAATAAGTCATGTTAATTTAATCAATCGACAATAATCAAACGTGATGAATCATGGAGATGGAGGGGCTAAATCACTTCCATCAATTTTTATATAAACAACATATCCTAAATTCTTTCTTCAAACCCAACAATTAAATCTCAAAAGCAAGCATTTTGGGGCATGGAATTCGAAATATTTATCTGAGATATGCAATCCTACCATTGATTAATCTCGGCTTTCAATCCGCAACACCTTCAACTCCGAGCGATTCTTGGGACACAGATATTTTATATCTTTAACAAAATTCTTCAGTATCCCAGTTTGATGATGCCCTTGTTGTTGATCTTACAATTCTCACATTGTTCCTCTTCTTTACATCGATCAAACGCCCTTTCAATAGTCAGTACGTTCGACTGAAATCTGGTGATTTCTCAGGTTCTTTCGCTATCATGTTGTTAGAAGCTATTCTCCTCCCTCCAACACTTTCTTTTTTTTTGGTATTCTATTATCACAATCACATCTCCCTGCACAGAATGCTTTGCAATCTGTTCAAGTATATTTTTTGCTGGCTCCATCACAGTCTACGATCAATCCCCCCTATGATCATCGTTTGCAATTGCTTCTCTCTGAGTCAACAAAACAATCGACTACCTCCTTCTGATCTGGGTCATGCACAACAGGCTGATATTGAAGTTCCCGTCATGCATGCATGGCGTTAATCGAGCCCTCGTTAATAATTTAATGGTAAGTCATAAGTGTGCTTAAAGAGATGAAAGTTCAGTCAATTTCAACTCGCAGCATGATGCATAGGTTCTATAAATAACATACTACCATACCAGGTTTACCTGTGATTAATTATAATGTGCCTACGTTCCTTTGTAGCGTTATTATGCTCATGTTTCGATTATATAATATGTCTCTTGAGTTAACAAATTATTTCCTTAATATTAATTCTTGGCAATCAGAGAAGGGTGCGCTAGTGTTTTATATCAACCATAAAGACAATAAGTAGACGAATGTAAGCAGGACAATAAGGGTATATGTTCTCTGTAATTCTTAAATATTTTAATCTATTATGTGAATATTAGCACATTCTATACCAAAGATATGCATTACAAATATGAAATAAAATAGGATTAGAGAACTCGATCGAATAAATAAAGCTATAAAACATAATGTGAATCTCATCCTCAAAGATTGTTGAAGAGGTAAGGTTATGCTTGGTGAACATGAGAATTAAGGAGAGAATGCCATCAATTAAATAATCAAATTAATAAATCATATATCTATCCATAGAGAGGGAGAAAGTGATGGATGGATGGATAGATAGATATGGCAGGAGTTGCCACTCTTAGCATCCGGGCAAAGTATTTGATAATGAATAAATATATTCAGGCAACGCAGCAAGTAAATCTTAATTCCAGGAGTCCACGTACGTGTTTAGATGAAGCGTCAAAGGGTAATATAGAAAGGCGGATTCCAAGTTGGTCATTGGGGCCAATTGTGAAGTACAGTCACCGGCGTGACTTACCAAGAAAGAAGCATGATCATATTCATATGACCATGAATCAAGCATTCAATTTCTTACGTCAAAACCCAAAGTTTTAATTAGCTACTCTTTTAACTCCACGAAGCCTTTCTCATTAGCGGCCTAAGCAAAGCCCCAAAGAGACCGAAAAGTAGTGATTGAATATCCATTTTTGACCAAAAAATGCTTCTGAATAATCAATTTTCACGTTGATATTCCTTGTTCTTGCCATTCTCTTATAACTTGTGTGCATCTTAACGTTCATCAGATTTCATCTCACCACCCGTCCACAAACTATGCAACTCGGATATTTCTCAGGCTCGACGGTTTATCACTATCTGCTTCACTCTATTTTCCACCCCTACTCTTCTGGGTTGTATATCTGATAATAATAACCGCATCTCCCCGGCATAAAAAGCTGTGGACTCTGTTGAAGTGCATTCTTGAATGGTTTGATTACACGCTACTCTCCACTACTGCACTTGTCATCACCAGTACTCGGCAACCTGAAGCAGCTTCTCCTGGACTGGAATATTCTCGTGACATTGAAGGCAACCCCGTACAAAATACCCCCAATTTGCATAAACAACTTGTGGTTGTAGATGATGATTGAGTTGCAACCAGCAGATGAGAAAGAGATGTTATGCTATACTACTATTAGATTTTGAGGGCCACAAAATAGTATGGTTCTAGCTTAATTGGTTGAGACAAAGACTGTTTCTTTTCTTTTTCTCCAATATAAAAGACTTGTGTTTCAATGCAATTTGTCTACGATGGAACATTCTGCTTCGAATTATATGTTCAATTCAATGGATACTACAACTTATTACAAGCCGGTGACAACTTCAAGTAGGTGCTGGAGACAAGTTATATAAATATGTATGTATTCTGTCGTGATAAAAACGGGCCATCTGAATAGTGCTATCTTCTTAATCATATGGTATAGTCTAGTGATCGATTTTTGGCAGGAAATACACCTTATGTTTCTCTCTCTGTCCGAAAAGCAAAGCGAATGTTGATGAATCTTATATGCAAGGACATAGATTTACAAAGAACGCTTAGAATTTGCTGATTCAGTTCAATCTTGTACTTGTTGGACCGAGAGTTCTAATTCAATAACTGGTACTAATGAAGATTGAAGGTCAATAAGCTCCATATATTTCAGGTTTTTCTTCTTGGTTGTTTTCAGTTCTTGGCTTTCGTTTGCTGCTTCCTTGGTAGTAGTCCTTTTTACGAAGAAAGTCTGCAAGCTCTAGATTGGTGTGTGCTAGTAGCAACATTTAACCAATATATATCATCTGAGAAGAAAATCTTAAACGTGCTGTTTCTACTGGATTACCAATAAAGTATTGAGTTATCATTATTGTTTGTTAATTTTCTTGCTGTTTACTTTTCTGGTTTTCCTGCCTCATTCTCATAATCGCATTTCCCTTCCACAGAATGCTTTTGAAGATAGCACTTTTCAGATCAATCCCAACTCTTACTGTAACACCATAGTTTCTTTTAATATATTTATATTTTGATAATAGGGTATATTTTTGGAATTTATGTATTATATAGAAAATAATTAGATATTTTAGGAATAAATTATAAATTTAGGGTCAAATATATAGAAAGAGTCTAATTAGGAATAGAATTGCTATTTTATACTAGTATAAATAGAATTATTTATTTGTATTTAGGGTTTACTCATATTTGAAAGAGAAAGAGAGAATAAAGGAGAGAGACAAAAGAAGAGAAAAGATAAGGAGAAATAGTAAGTTTTCTTTTCCATATTTTGTATTGGTCTTTTTAGATTACTAATTTATTATTAGTAATAAGTAATTTTATTATTAAATTTTATAAAATATAATGATTGAAATTTATAATTAGATTGTGAAGTTAGAGTTAAATTTTCATTGTTAAGAAATTGAAGAATTTTTATTTGTAAAGAGATAATTAAGAAAATAAAATTTTTGTAGAGATAATATTATAATAGTAACTCAATTCATGAATTTTATAAATTTATATATTTCAAATTTGTTAAAACTGTTTAATAAATTAAACATTTTTAGTTATTAGTGCAAATTTTGTTTGATAAGAAATTATTATATTTTCAAATTTTAATAATTTTTTGAATCTGACCCTAAAATGCAGAAAATTTATTGTTTTTGTAGAAGAACTAAATGATGAAATTATTTCAGTTAATTAAAATTTTTTAAAAATTATGAAATTTTGCACACTGAGTTCTAATTGTGTCTAGTTTATCATGTTAAAATTTCAGGGTAAAATTTTATGCTTACGATTTGTTATGAAATTTTGAATGAAAATAGTTCATTATTAATTTGTGTTTGATAGAATTTGATACTTTAAAAATGAAATTTATTTTGAATAATTATAAAATGAATTTGAATTTAAAAATTTTAATAATATAATTTGTCTAAATATTTTTATTATCTTAGAAAGTTTTTTAATATTTAGGAATGTATTGTATTTTCTAAAAATAAATATGTGAGAGCTACTTAGCATCTAACGCAATACTGTTAAGAAGTGATTAAATTAGACAATGAAAAAGACATAGTTTTATGAGAAATTTAATGGCAATGAGATTATATGTACTTTGTGATAATGTATAGGAGTTTTATGAACATTATTTTTTTTTATTATAAGTTAAAATGCTTAAACTAGTGTTTATTGTGACCGTCAAGAGATAAGTATACTGGATTTTTTAAAATAGAATAACAATAAACACATGTACATGTTTGAATATATTTCTAAAAAAATATTTTTTAGTTATAAATTTTTATAAAAGTATTGTTTTAATATTGTTGTGTTTATGTGAGTGTTTATAAGTATGTGTTATTGTAATTGTGATTGTTTATGATTGTATTATTATAATTATTTTTATGTCACATATATTGGTATTTAAGCATGAACATGTGCATTGTGTTTAAAGTAATGAGAAAGTATTTTTGTAAGAAAAATATTTATGAAAGTTAAGTTTTGTGTGCTAAGCTATCGAATTTTATTACTTTCTTAGTAGGTAATTATATATTATATGGAGTCTTTATTGTTTAATATGGTCATTCCTTTGGATTTAGTATTATTGTTATTGTTTATTATTCTATATGATATGAGAAAGACCTTAGAGATACCTCCAGGTATAGTGGTCTTCACATTCATGTGAAGAAGTATTTGTGCATGTGAGAGAACTCACCAATGATCAGGGTAAGGGTATGACTCTTACCTTTGGGTATGAGTGTTTATTATTTTCAAAAAATTATATATCTTATTTACGCTTACCCCACATATGGTATGTCATCGACGGGTGACATTAGCTTATTCATTGATAAGTGATATATGAAGTTTTAGTAAGAGATAATTAAAGAGAGATGTTCCTAGAAAGTTTTTTTGAAAGAATATTACAAAGTATTCAAGTATTACGAAAATTTTGAAATGAACATAAATTCATCTTATATTATATTATGTGCATACATTGTAAATAAATGTATTGTTTATAGTATGTATGTATTTTATGTATATATATAAAAAAATAATATACTTAATGAGCTTAAAACTCGTTATAATTTATTATGATTTCAGATGATTAAAGAATTGCCACTTAAAGAATAGCCACTTAGAGAATGATTTTGGTTGAGATTTTGCTGTCACTTGCTTTCCTAAGCATTAAAACTTTTAAAAATTTTCTTTCGTTTTATTATTTTTAAATTTAAAATTTATTTTAGAGATTTATAATTATTTACTACTAAAAGTATTTAACTAATTAATTTCATTTGCAAGTTTTTTTTACTTAATCGAATTTTTTATAATCATATGGATTTGAGTTGTTTGACTTGGCGTTACACTTACTGTCATTTTCACTTTCCTCCATCAACCGTCTTCTATTCGAGTTCAAGCGGAACTTGTTGCATGGAAATCCTTTACAAAATACCCCTAATTAGCACGACACCTTGTGCCTGTAAATGCTGGTTGAGATAGCTGGAATCTATGATCGAGAAAGAGGTGTTATGCCATACTACTAATGGATTTTGAGGGCACTAAGTGTTTGAGACGAAGACTGCATTTTTCTTTTTCTCTTATGGCTATAAAGCAAATATTTGAGTCCATTTCGTCTATGATGGAACATTCTGCTTCGAATAACATGTTCAGCGGATCCCATAACACATTCCAAGTTCCTAGTTGATATCAAGCTATTGGCAATTTCTACCATGTACAGTAGACGGGTTATATATATATGTGTGTGTGTGTCTGTGTGCATACACGCTCACTCACATGCAGAATGTATCACTTAAAAGCCTTTAATGGAATGGAAGACGAGGCGTTGTATAAAGTAAATTAGGTAATGATCAAAGGAATTTCAAAAAATTAAAAAAAAGGAAAAAAATCCGTGTAAATGACTACAAGAGCAGAGGCAAATGAAAATGGAAAATCCTCTCAAATATATCGTTCTGTATATAATAAAAAAGTTGGAATACCCGCCTGCACGTCAAGCATTTGAAGACTCAAATATAGGCAATTTCCCGAGACTCTCAGTTAACGCGGTTTCTTTGACGCGTTTTGTGGGGCAACCGTGTCTCACTCTATACTTCCTTTTCTTCTTCTGTAAAAATAAGTGCAACTGCGCCACACTATAATATATATAACCGAGCAAGTCATATAAAGGAATTAGAAGGCATACTCGCTGACGGATTACAGATAACTTTCCAAAATGCTCTACAACGTTGATTTGCGCTTGGCTGTTCCACTTCTGCTAAGCT
The DNA here is from genome assembly GCA_019650275.1 of Xylocarpus granatum. Classification (NCBI taxonomy): domain Eukaryota; kingdom Viridiplantae; phylum Streptophyta; class Magnoliopsida; order Sapindales; family Meliaceae; genus Xylocarpus; species Xylocarpus granatum. The sequence goes on along the minus strand of BNST01000546.1, from coordinate 205,800 downwards.
TTTTCCTTTTTGCTCTCAACCCTTCAAAGGAAAATTGTCTCTTCCCTTTCGACACTGCCAAAGGCGACGATCAGAAGTATCTCTTCACTGCAGTGATCTCGCTCTTTCTTGTCGTTCTTACCCTCTTCTTTCTTTTTACTTCTGTCAAAATCCCACTCAATGTTTCTCTCGAAATATTTCCAATCTGTCTTAAGTTTGGGGACTTCTCTGGGCCCTTGGCGTTGTCATTACTGAGCTCGCTGCTGCTTCCACCGCCTCTCTTTTATATTGCATACTTCATTTGCATATGCCTTTCTCCTTGGTTTGCCGTGCTTTTCAACGTACTGAGGCAGTTCTGTCGCTGGTCCTTTCAGCTTCTTCAAGCCATTCCTACTTTTGTAATCGTTCGCAATCCCGGGTGGTCACAAGGAATAATAATAAAACCTGCAGAATCTTCCACGGCTTTTTCGCTCCATGAAGCAGACCCTGCTACTCGTGTTCTTGAAATTGCCTCTACTTGAGGCTGGGCCCCTACCTCTCAAACTGAAGAATGTGTACCGCATATAGATACATAGGGTTTTTCTGCACATGAGACTGTTGTCATCTTTAGTGCCCATACAAAAGCAAAAATAAAGTGTTCCACGTGTTGTCCTGTAACTTCTTTCTTAAATATTTATTAACAGAACACTAGGCTTTCTTAAATATTTATTATTATTTCACTATTTTGCTGGTTTTCGTTACAAATATTTCCTACTGTATTCGGCAATTCAAATGATCTGATTAAGAGCGTTCGTTTTCTGTTTCCTTGGTAGTTGTCCGACATTTGCTTTTACGAGTAAGATATATTAATTGGCGTATGTCAGTGACAGTTAACGAATATACACCATTTGGGAAAAGAAAATCTTGCGTGTACTGTTTCTAATTGACTATCCAAAAAAATTCTGCTCCATCGAGCAAAAAAGTGACGGAATATTCTGCTTCTGTTGTTTCCTGTGACGGCCGGTTGATTCGATCGATCACAAAAGCAGGGGCTGGTGGTTTGAAGAAGACGAAAAATCAATGACAAAGCCGGCCAATTACCTTGACATTTAAGCATGGGAAACCAGGGAGGAATGCCATGAAAATTAAATGAAGTACGCAATGCAAAAGTACTGTTTGGGAAGCAGATACACTGATAGGCCAATTCTAAAAGTGCGAAGAGAAATCTCCAGCCTTCAAACAGATTGGTAATATTTCGAACCAAATATATCCAGTGGGATTTTGACTGAAGCAAGAACAACTCGGTGTTGGTGCAATTGGGGAAGCGGAATAAAACATAAAAATTGATAAATATGAAACAAACCTTACAATAGACAATGATATAATAATTAATTGTAATTCCCTCTTAATTAGGTTACGTTTAGGAGAAACATAAATCATCAGCACCGACAGGCTAGAGAGAAGTTTACATCGATATTGCAATAAATAGTTGAGTTCAAGGACAAACAATGCTGTAAAGCATTTTAGGCAAGTTAATGACTGCAAATACGTATATTAAACAGTACAGTTGATTAGCATTATACTCTACTTTTAAGCTTATACAATTGAATTGGTCACATCATCGGCATTGCTGGGACGTCTCCGATTTATGTTAATTGTCAACTGTTATCCATGGTAGAAGTCAATTCTTCTTGCCCCACAAAACGCGTATTAGAAACCGCGTTAAGAGAGAACGACGGCTGTATCTCTCACATTATTCATGACAGAAAAAAATAAATAATAATAATAAGTTGATATGTCTATAATTATTTTAAGAGTAAAGTTTATGTATGGAATGGCTTTGGACAGTGATCAAATTATATTTTATATCTTAATTATATTTGTAAAGGATACGTTTTTTTTAAGTTCTTAATGGATAATCTTAAGATAATTAAATTTAAGATTGCATAGGGTATTTGTCATGACAATTATTATTTTGTACACAATATCAATATTTTGCTAGTTTAATTTATTATTATTTCGTAAATAAATTTTGACATGTAGTCTTACTAAAAAAATTTAACGGGTAAAATTATAAATTATGTTACATGTAATTAAATATTTAAAATGTGAAATTAATGATTATTTTTTAAAAAAAAATTAATACAATGAAATGTGAAGTTATTTCATTACCGTCCATAACAGGTCAAGGCCTATTTTTCCAAAGCTGGCCTCGCAGATTCGTTTCATCCTAAGCAAATAAAAGGAGAAAATCTCTTCCACACCTGACCTCCCGGGGGCCGCCCAAATTATCACGTCTTCCCACCAAGGACTTGTAATTTGTTTGTATTATCATTGATTTGTGATGCTGTCGTTACACGAAAATAGATTGATGGACTGCGGCATCAATTTGATACGTGTTTTCCCACCTTTGAATTGCCTCGTCTTTTTATTGAATCCTCGGATAAAATGTTGGAAAAACTAGTTCAACGAAGGATTCGATATGTTTTTTTTTATATGCATAATTTGTCCTGTCTTAATTTAAGATTGTTTACAAGATATTACTGAGTAAATTGCTTTTAGAATATGTCAAGTCTTATCTTTATTTTTTATAAAACTTAATTGATAATTTAAATTAAATTAAAATGGATAAAAATACATTGAACAATGATGATTGCAAGTTCTTCTTCCATGCAACGGTAATTCATGTAAAGTTTAATTTCATGCAAAATTCTTATTCCGTGCATACTTCATGCATAATTATATATAAACAAATTCCAACACAAACAATCTTCGGTTTTCCCTTTTTTTTAATGATTTCGTTTCTGGTTTTTGTTGTCCTCCTATTACTACTACTCTTCACTTCTATCAAACTTCGTTTCAAAGTCGAGCATATCTGCTTGCAACCCGGACGTTTCTTAGGTCTAGTTGCTATCTTGTTGTCGACCTCTATCGTTTTCTTACCATCGCTTTTATGGTTTGTTTACCTCATTCTCATCTTCACATCTCCTTTGCATGGAACGCTCTTTAACCTGCTTAAGCGTTCACTTCGTTGCCTTATTCACACTCTACGATCAATCGCACCTCTTATCATCTGTTGCACTTTTCGCCATAAGCCGCCTCCTCTTCGACATCAAGTTCAAGATGAACTTGTTGAAGTTGTATAACATGTCACGCCAGCACGCCAACAGTGTTGCAACCCAATAAATTAGTGTGAGTGTATTATCAAATCGAATTCAAACGCAGGTGGATCGGTTGACTCCGTCGATTCAGTTTTATTTATTTATTTTTAACCTTCCCCTAACGATACTAAATAAATGTTTAAACTCTCTCCAACTATTGTGTGCGTCTAAGAATCTGCACTTTCAACGTATATATACTTTCTGAAAGATAATTTGTATTTGCCATTAGTACTGTGGTATCTATAACCCTGTTTTTCTTTAGTATGGATTCGTGTGCTTCATTTCCATCTAGGATGTTATCATAGACTGCCCTCTTTGTTATGCAAATGAGGTGTCTATACCAATACCAATCAAATACACAAATAACTATTTTAGCTAATCCATCTGATAAGCCAGCCCAAATTGCATCGGAAGTATACGAGTCCCCTCACCGTTTCGCCAGTCGCAGCAAGACTTTACGAGCACATCGACAGTCATAAAATTACAAGAGAAAAGAATAATCATAGATACTGTCGAGTGCAATGCACCCTTCCATTGTGTAGTATATGCACATCTCAATTAAATAAAAAAGAAATTTAAAAATAGATGTACAGTATCGAAAATGTTTAAAACTCGGTATAAAACTCAATAGTCAATAAATACCCTGTCATTTATCTATCAACTAAAAACTAATTTATGCTTTACTTCTGATGATTCAACTTATTATATACTTCAAGTAGATGTTCTCGGTTCATCACATTTGTCCGTTGGTACCATTCCATTAAGGCTGCAGCAAAATGTTGACTAACTGCTGTCTGTTCGTGCCTCCGAGATCAATGAATATATAGAATCCATTTTGACATTTGATATTCTTGGTTCTTGCGTTTTCTTGTTACCTGTATTCCTCTAAACATCCATCAAACTTTCATCTCGCTGCCCGTCCGGTCACTGTGCTAGCCGGATATTTCTCAGTTCTCAGGCCTCTTAGACTGACGCTCTTTGCTTCAATCTTTTTGCCTCCACCACTCTTCTGGTTTGCATATTTATTTGCCGTAATCACATCTCCCAACATGGAAAATTGCGGAATATGTTAAAAGTAAAGTTTTAATTTGTTTTACTGCACTCTACAGCCAACCCCTACTCTTGTTGTAATCCCGAAGCTGCTTATCCTGGACCTTGAAATTGAATGTTGTTCTGACACAGACCCTAAACAAAACTCAGTTTGGAACAATCCACTTTCTATAGCTGTGAATGATTGTTCATTGACTAAGGTTACATAAGCTGCAGTCAATAATTAGCAGACAGGGACGCACTGATCCTATTAGTGCTAACTACTATGGTTTCGGTTTCATTTCTACTTTCTACAACTACTTCGAATAGTTCGTCGTCTATGACGGACATTTCTGATTCCAGTTACACTTGATATGTTTGGACAAGTTTTCTAGCATCGATGCTGTTGCAATAAATATTTCTCATCTGAAGGTGGTATATAGCTGGTGTAATTCTACAGTACTGACGTGGATCTTGTGTCCTTTTCTGTAGATCGAAATTCATTTAAAATTAAGTAGTAAAATCTTTCGAATGACTGTCTTCGTTTTCCTTTTGCTTAGAGACGTTTTACGGCCTTGAAGGATGGCTTCTTTGATTACTAAAATAACGGAGATATCTCAGAAATCACAAACACATATATAAAGATTGTGTTCTGTATCTTAAAAATTAATAATGGTGGTCTAGTCGTTAAGGGGTCGTTGAATAATTTTAAAAAATATAGGAAGGAATTGAGGCATTTGGCTATAAAACAGGAGAAAAAGGGTAATTATCTTATTGTTCTAGTATTAGCTTGCCATTAACGCCTATTCACAAAATCTAATAAAAAGATTTGATGTTTTGATTCAAATTCGAAGAAAACCGCATCGTTGAAGTAACTATAATATGGTATAGTCAATGAAAAATCAGAGCTGGAAGTTTGTGAATATTGCGAGCTCGAAACTTCAGCTCTCACTTCATTTATCCACTGATTTGTATTGAAATCTCGGCATAGGAAAGTTTTCACCAACCTAGTGTCTCTCGATGAACTCGATTGCCGATTTTACATCGGTGTAGCACAAGCAACTTGGCAAGCTGTTGGTTTTGGATGTTTTAAGTATTAAAATGCTGAACGGAAAAGATTTTGAATGGGACGAGTTTCAGCGTGACAATGTTTGTATAGGCAAAAACGTACTGTCAACAGCGACTTTTCAACGGAGGTTCGACGATGGAAGAAGGAAGGCTTCTTTCACATTATTGATTCTTATTCGTTTTAATATTTCTTGTTGTACGTGCACCGTTGGATCAAGTGTTATTGTGATACCATTTCTTCTATAAATATCCTTAGCTCCCTCAACCTCAAGCTCTAAGTAATTGTCTTGCTCTCAATAAGATCGATGGAGTGCTGCAGAATCTACTTGAGATATATCTTCCCACCTCTCATTGACCTCCTCTTACCATTCGTAAACCTCTCACAAACGAGGACCTTGACAATATTCTTCGGTATCCAATTCTCGTCATGACTGCTCTGCTTGCTCTTCTCGTCTTCATATTACTCTTCTTCACTTCTATCAAGCTTTCTTTCAACCATAAGAAAATCCGCTTTGAACCGGGACATTTCTCACCCCCTGTTACTATCTTGTTGTCAGTCTCCATTATGTTTCCGCCTTCTCTCTTAGGTTTATCTACTCCTTCTCATAATCACATAACCACCCCATGCAATGCTTTTTAATCTGCTTAAGCGTTTTGTCGCTGGCTCCTTCACTCACTACGATCACTCCCAACCTAACATTAGTTTTACTCCCCACCATCCACCATCTCCTGCTCCAGTAATTCAACCACATCTTGTTGAAATTGAACAAGCTGAAACCTCGACAGACGTGAATGGAACTGGTACCCGACCTACTGATACTCCAAGAAGTGCTCCAATGGAGCAACAATACTATTTCATTATCATATGGGTTTTGTGTTCTTCGTAAACAGCCACTTAGCTGAGAAGTACGTGCCCTTTTGGGGATCATAACAGTCGACTTTTTCTTTGAATAATTTATAATTGCAATTAATCATTTAGTACCTGCACCACTAGTATATATGTTTCTAAGGGGTTTATGTGCCACGGTTTCCATCTATTCTGATTGTAAAACATATCTGCTTAATTAGTTAATGACTATGGCTCTTCTTTTTCCGAGGGTATTCTGTCATTTTATTTATTTGTTTCATGATTTCTGCAAGGAGTGTCATTGGGTGTATACTGGTGCTATTTTTTTATTCTTTCTATTCTGGTTGGCTCTTTTAGGTTAATTATTGGATTTTGAGCTGTTCCCTTTGTTTTCCATTAGATTTCTCTGCTGGGCTTTCTTTAATTTGTTGATTTTTTTTATGTTAATTTGTAATATGTGTTGTTTCCAAGCTTCTTCGATCTTGTTTAGAGAATGGATTACTCTAGTGGTTTGTGTTGGGATTTAGAGGCTTTTAGTGACAACCTTAACTAGGTAATTGCTCCCTCTGGATGTTTGATTTAATATTCTTTGGTGTTTTCAGCGAAGAACTTTAACTAATCATGAACTTTTAGTCCTAGGTAAGACGATGTTTAATTCTCTACCCTGAATGTCTTGGCCAATCTTCATTAGAATGTTGAATCGCGGCTTTTAAGAGATGCGTATGTTATGGGTAAAAAATTTTATTGCGCACACACATTGTATACTTTATTCCCGGGGAGTTAATGATTAAGACATTCTCAAAGAAAGTCGGCGAAAGGTTGAAGATTACATGTGTTTCTCTTTGTTTATTGCAATCGGATGAGTTTTGTCAACATGCCACTAAGCTAGTTAACTCACGCTGGTTTCTGCCCATGAACACTTTTTGGCATGAGCTTGAACCTGGGGAAGATCAACTTCTTTATGGATCTGTTTCTATTTCTTATTAAATGCTTCCGGTTGTGAAAAAGATCTTCCATTGAGTGTGACTAAAACATAAGAACAATTTTAGAAAAAACAAATCCTAATTTAAAACAAATGAACTCATAAGAACAAATAATGCATAACACAAACTAGACCACTTCGAATATAACATACGATCCTATTTTGTTTTGATGAAAATATTTATTATTTTTAGATTAATAAATTTTAGAAAAAATGTGACGTGTCCAAATAAAATTGAGGTTATAGGCTAGGCAAGAAACAGACGTGAAACTTGTCAGCTACTGAAAAATGGGGGACTGTTCGATGGCGGCCAGAGCAAAAAAAAAGAAAATCTTTTGACGTATGGGGGACATGTTGGAAGACAATTTGTAGTTGTCAATAGTGGTGTGGTATGACAAACACCACCTGATACCCCAATTTCAAAGTGTTGTGTGCTTCCAAGAATATAATAGAATAGATAGGATTTATGAAAATCGAAAAATGACGAAAACGAGGTTCAAAATAAGGATATTCTGCCACCACTAAGTTGACGCAAACCATCCTATAAATTGATCCGCCTTCCAAGCTCTCTGTGAATTGCATTGGGCCTGAGAAACATCAATGGAGAACTCCATCGATTTGAGATATGGCTTCCCAACTCTGGTTAACCTGCTCTTGCTATTCTTAAAACCTCGCCCAATCGGCTTTAAAATTCTTCAGCATCCCATTCTAATCGTGACTGCCCTGCTGCTTCTTCTCGTCTTCGTGTTACTCCTCTTCACTTCTATCAAGCTTTTTACCAACGCCATGAAAATCCGCTTTGAACCCGGGCATTTCTCAGCTCCTGTCGCCATCATGTTGCTAGCCTCTATTATGTTTCCTCCATCACTCCGTCTGGGTTATCTACTTCCTTCACTCACTACGATCATTCCCACCACTTAACATCAATTTTACACCACAGTATCCACCATCTCCTTCTCCAGTACTACTGCAACCACAACCTGTTGACGGAATTGTACAAGCCGACGCCTCGCCAGAGGTGAATGGAGCTGGCGCCCTACCTACAGGTTCTCCAACAAACGGTTCCAACGGAGCCTAATTTTACACGGTGTATATTTCACATGAGTCCTCGTTGTTACGAAGGAACACTTGACAGGAAGTATATAGTATGTGTAAGGGTTCAAAAGAGACAACATATACATATTCTGTTTGGAATAATTTGTAACTGCAATTAACACTACTATTTAAGTTCCTGTCGGATTTATGCGCTTCACTTTCTATCTATTCTGATCCCACTGTAAATCAAATCTACTTGCTGAATAAACGCCTTCTCTTTTGATGTAGAGGAGAGTATTCCGTTATTTTTCATGTTAGTAAATAATTTTCACGACTCTCTGCAAGCAGCAGAATCATTGAGTTCAATTTAATTAATTGGCCACTCTCGCAGAGTGCGAGCACGTTTAGTAATTGTGAATAGAATATCCAAACCTGTTTTATCCAAGCCAGTCCAAGTTGCACGAAAAGGTTCAAAAGGTAAATACGCATCAGTGTCGTACAATTACTACCTGACAAGACTCCAGAGTTTATTGATCCTCGTTCGCATCTCATATAAAAGGATAAAAGTCAGTACCCTGTCACTCGGTCACTAAAATTCAGACCGTAAAACAGCCATGATCCTATGCCCGTGCACTTGATTTCACATTTTCAGAGGCTTTTGAAGCGTCTCATTCCAGAGAAGATGTTTGAACCGATCTAAATGTATGCCTATTGTCTGGAATTTTGCGATCACTTCCTTCTATATATGAATTGCTTTTGGGTTATGGTACGAGAGGAATGCATATGAGCAATGGCATACTGATCATTGATAAACAGACAATACATACCTGATCATTGATAACCTGTAAACGTCTCTTTGATACTGCAGCTTGATTACCATACCGAAGAAAGATTTGAGAGGGAGAAACTTCTCAAGCTTTCGGTACATTTGGTTTCCTACAATGGCTTCAAATTTATATATGTTTCCTTGTTTGGTATAATTGAATTTATAGTGTTTTCATATTCAGATACATGTCAGTTGTCAGGAATTGGCATGTAGAATCACGTATTTATGGAAATCCTTGCATGTTATAACACATCAGATTTATGTTATTTCCATTTATATTCTTATTACCTATAAATCACTTTCAGTCCTGAAAATATTATCCATTTTTTTATATAATGATAAGAATTTTCATTGAAACCACTTGGTGGTTGGGTAAGCCGTCATTCAGGAAGAAAATCTTGCTAATTACAGAGTTTAACAAATGAACAGAGGTGTCTCAGCAGCCCTCAAAAGACTCAAAAGCTTTGAGCTCTCGGCAGCCGCAATATAGCGGTAGTCGCATACCGGAACCGTTAATTTACCTAGGGAAGAGTTCCAGGAATATATTGATGTCCCGGAATGTTTTTGGCAATCCCAAGGATATAGTTCTGGAATCTTAGGCTTTGACGAAACGTAATGTAGATTTCGTTCGAGATTGTGCTGCATCACACTGTAAGTTTACAGGCTTCTGCTCCGTCCAACCGCCATGAAGTTCGCTCTTAAAGCCCATCAGAATAAATATGGGCTGGCGCAATCAGTTGTCACTGGAAAGGCACTTTTTTGGGGTTAGAATTGGTGGTCGGCCTAAAGTTGACCTAGAATGGAATTGGGCAGTTGGATTGGACCCAAAGAAACCCAATTTTTCATCCATTGCACAAATCTTTCTATAAGCACCAGTGCAGCACGTGCATGTCGCCATTGTTGGGCATAAGTTTGAACTCCTTCTCGTGAAAATATCTGTCCGTGCACGTGCACGTGCACCATACACGTGCCAATGCCATTTCTTTGTTAATGTTCTGCTCTCCATTTCTCTGTTTCTTTCTACAGATGTCACCCTTTTGTGTTCTATTATAATTTTATGACTTCTACAACCCTGCCCTTTTTCTTTTTCATATCCTCGGTGCCTCTGTCAATTTCAAAAGTTTTCAATGTTCAACGATACCTTGTGTTTTAAGAAATGTCACACATATTTTAGATGCAGACTGCCATGATCAATTATTATTATTATTTGATGTGGGTCTTCCCCCCCACCACCTCTTAGATTTGATTCTTAATTAAAATATTAATCAAGTGGGCTTCTAATGTTTTGATTAAAATATGTGATCATCGTATCATACAATCATGGGAACAAACACAACTTTACCTACACATGATTGTTAGGTGAGTACTTGTTAAATTAATTTAAAATGATTATTAATAAATTAATATTATATATATTATTATTTGATTAAAAATTAAAAAATTTAATATTAAAAAATGATATTGTAATTGTTAATCTTAAATTTATTACTTTTAAACGGTTAAAAAATCACTGCATAGTAGTCGAGAATGGCGGTACAAGTCCAAGGAAGGTAAGTAGACATGATTTAGAAACAAATAATTTAGATAAAATTAGGTGGAACTTTCCATCTTTCACTGAACAAATCGCCAGAGTTCGAAAATATATATATATATTTAGTGGAATGAAAAAAAGAAACAGAAAAGTCTTTTATTTCTTTTTGGTCTAATGTTGATTTTGTTGGTGTGGGGTAGGTATTGTTTGAATCGAGGAAGATGGGTGGTGGTAGACAGCGTTGGCATGGGCAGCGCTTCCCTTTCTCTTACTCTCTTTATTCCCTTTAAATCAGAATTTCGTAATTAACCTACAATTAAAATGATTTAATTAGAACAAACTATCATGGCCATTCATGTTTACGTTCATCTAATAGAATTTTATCACATCTGAGTTTATTTGATACTGATTAGTGATGGTAAGATACAGTAATTATAATAATAAAAGAAAATGCTTGAAATACACGACATTTGACGTTCATTTTGAGATTTTTTTTATTTTATAAATATTTAATTAAATTTTACTTTTAATTTATTTATTTATTCTCATTTCAAGTCTATTTGATTAATACACAAAAAAATAAGTTACTTTTCAAAAAGTTTGATGGATATTCAATCGTTTAATAATTAATGGTTGTTTCTTTGCAAAATGAGTCACGGAACATGGTTTTCACATTCAATCAACATGGTCTCTCTAGATTTAATTTGGTTACGTCTCTAGCTTTAATAATATTGCATAACTGTCTCTTAAATATTTTATTTGATTGTATATATATATCTATATGTAAAGTAAATTGGTAAAATTAAGTATAAATAACAGCAGTCACACTTTTAACAATTTTGATTTAATGGTATTGAATTAATGCGATGGAAACCTTCCTTCTTGGAAAAACTTGGCAAAACGTTGTTAAGACTTAATGATCACGGCATGGTCTTGATTGATAATTGATTGGATAACGTAATTCACCAACTCCATCCTGCTTTCGGGGACTTTATGTGATGTCATTGACACGTAAATTATTCGGGTAAAAAGTTTCTTAATCAACCTCTTAGACTAAATATCACTTCTTGCGATTATTCTATCCATAAAGCTAACTCAATTTCAGTCAATATCATACTCTAAGACCCGGATTTCGCTCTAATTTCATGTCCAAACGAAGCTTCATGGAAATTCATGCATAAGAATGCAAGCATATCGTAAAATTTTATTGGTAAAATTTACAATTAAATGAAATTATAAATGTCTTCTAACCCACAGATACTTTATATATTTCATTATAAGTTCATAAGCTCTTGCATTCCTTTTCCTTGGAATAGAGATTTTCTTGAAGGCTATACATGCGAAGCAGGATGGCAAGAAATAATCTAGATTAAACTGAGCATACAGCCTTCAGCCACATTTCCAAGTCCATATTAAACTTATTCTACCCATTGATTGGTTCCGGCAGAATTCTATGCTCAACAAGAGAAGTGAAGATGGAAACAAGCACCACCAGTCACCACCATTTTAGTAATAAAAAAGATAGAGAGAGTATAGACATCTTACTTTTAAGACCCAACAGCTTTTTATTCAAAAAATTTAAATAACAAGACATTATTATACCCATTGTGTTTTTAAGGTGGAACAGAATTTAAATTTGTTAAATACAATTATTTAAATCTTTATCTTTAAAATTAAACTTTTAGATTAATTACCGAATTTAATATCAAATTCAAGTAGACTTGATTTAATGATGCAGCGTTTAAATCTCACAAGCACTAACATTACCTTTAGGCTTAAGTTTTTAGTTGAGCCCATTGTCAGTAAATAATTTCAAAGCTAGTTGTTTGTGTAATATTGAGTAGCTAGATGACAATTTGGACATGAGTTGATGGCATGTTTTGAAAAGATGTGCTCTTCCATTTAACTGAAAATGACGGTACTTTTTTAAATCAATAAGTCCTGATTAACCATACAATATGCACAAGGGCACGTCATGAAATCCCTTAATTTTTTATTAAAACCAATATTATGATACCATTTATAGGTTATAAATATCAGTAGTTCCCTCTACCCGAGCACTAATATCATTAGTTTCCTCAACCTCGAGCACTAAGTTATTGTTCTGCTCTTGAAAAAGGTCGATGGAACGGTGTAGCATGGATTTGAGATATGTCTTCCCACCTCTCATTAACCTCCTCTTAGTATTCCTGAAACCTCGCACAAACGAGGAGCTTGACAGTATTCTTCAGCATCCCATTCTCATCATGACTGCCCTGCTTGTTCTTCTCATCTTCATATTACTCCTCCTCTTCACTTCTATCAAGCTTTCTTTCAACCATAAGAAAATCCGCTTTGAACCTGGACATTTCTCACCTGCCGTTGCTATCTTGTTGGTAGCCTCTATTATGTTTCCGCGATCTCTCTTCTGGTTTACCTACTTCCTTCTCATAATATCATCTCCATTCCATGCAACGCTTTTTAATCTGCTTAAGCGTTTTCTTCGCTGGCTCCTTAGCTCACTACGATCATTCCCAACACTTACCATCAGTTTCACTCCTCAACATCCAACATCTTCCGCTCCAGTACTTGAACCACATCTTGCTGAAATTGTACAAGCCGACGCCTCGCCAGACCTGGATGGAACTGAAGCCCGACCTACTGATACTCCAAGAAATGCTCCAGTGGATCCTAACTTGGCATAGCAACAATACTATTTCGTAATCATATGGACTTGTGTTCCTAGTAAGCAATAACTTGGGGTGAGAAGAGTGTGTGTGTTTTGAATAAACGTGTTTTTTTAAATAATTTATAAGTGCAATTAGTCATTAAGTCGCTGTACCACTAGTGTATACGTTTCTACGGGATTATGTGATGCGGTTTCCTTCTGTAACGACAGTGATGGGGGAGAGACCAGCAGTACCCGATTACTGTAAAACTAGTACAATTAGTCCTTACCCTGTTGCTGGTAATTTAAGAATATTAAATTTACCTATATTTAATATTTATATTCATATTTACATATGAGATGGATTTCATTTGAAAGAGATTAGGGATTGATCTCAAATACAAGTTTGTGGGACTAGGAGGCTATGCGGCCTTTGGGACTAAAAGGTAGAAATTAAGTGCTAACAGACTGCGGATCTCTCGTGCTGAGATGATGTCTTCTCAACATTTCTCAAAGTCTTGGTCTTTTGTGAGACCAACGACACGAGAGTGACATCTTTGACAACCGCGGTGTTTGCCGGACCAACAAGCAGGTTAAAGTGATATTTTCCTCCCAGGAAAATTAGGTGCCAGTGTGAAAGCCAGACACAGATAGACAATTTGATTAAATATCATGGATATTCGATTTATTTAATATTTAAAATTTATCAAATATTAAATAAATTATAAATATAAAAATAAATATTTAAAATAAATTTATATTAAATATAATTTCAAAAATCAAATATCTTACATTATTATTTAATTATAATAAATTTATTCACTTTTTAATTTTCTATCTTATCTATAAATAAATAATATATATATATATATAATTTTAATTTTTGATTTAATCCTAAAGAGTTATGTTGTTATTTTATATTCTTTGTGTTAATAAATAATAAATTAATTTAATATTAATATTTTTAAATTAAATATTATATTATTATTATTTAATACATTTTTAAATAAGAATTTTTGCAATAAATAGATTGAAATATCTTTTTATTAGATAGATTTTAATGCAACCATATATAAACATAATATTTTGTTTATTTCATTTGAGAACAAGTATTAGACAAAACCGATTTTATTATGTTAGTATCATTGACGTGGTATGATCATTTAATTAATAAAGCGAAAAAAAAAGCGTTCATTAATAAGCATCAAAGAAAAGTGTCATAAATTTTTTTATTAATCTTTTTTACTCACTGCTAATGAATATACTTCTATTACTTCGCTGATTGAAATATCTTACCATACCAATAATTATGACATAATAAGATAATCTCACTTAATTTTTTTTTAATTTTATAAAAAAAATTAGTAGAACAATCCACGAAATCAACATAGATTTAGGTGTAATAATTTTGTCACACGAGCATAGATGATGTAGTAGAACCATTTAATCAATAAGAAAAAAAAAGTGAGTCCTACAAATTTCTCTGATAACATTAATTAAAAGTGAGATTTATTTTTAATTTTTTTTATTCAACACTAATAAATAAATCATTTTTCTTTATTATTTATACTAACGTGATAATATAATTTCATCTAAAACTTTTTTCTTTATCCGGATATCATTTATTTCTCCTTATTATATTCTCACCTAATCTCTATCTTATACTATAAAAATGAAAACAAATATTTATAATTTTAATTTTTGGTTTAACCCTAAAGAATTACATTGTTAGTTAATATCAATATAACACTTTATTCATTTTATTTAAGAAAAAGTATTAGACAAAAATGATTCTATTTTGTTACTATCGATCACACAATGCAATAATTTAATTAATAAAGCGAAACTCATTCATTAATAAGTGAAAAAAGTCAAAAAAGAGTGTCTTAATTTTTTTATTATATTAATTAAATAACAAAATTTTTTATTAATTTTTTTACTCAATATTAATAAATATATTTTTATCATTTTATTACAATATCTCACTATATCAATAATCATGACATAATAAGATTGTCGCACTTAATATTTTTTTCCTTATTTAAAAAGTTGGTAGGACAATCCACTAAATCACTGCAAATTTAGGTGGGATAATTTTATCACATGAGCACAGATGATGCGATAAAATTATTCGATCAATAAAAAAAGAGAGTGAATATTATAAAATTTTTTTATCACATTAATTAAAAATTAAATTTATTTTTAATGTTTTTATTCAATATTAATGAATAAAATTTTTTTATTAATTAAATAATCCTATCATAATATTTATACCAACATGATAATATAATTTCACTTAAAATTTTTTTTCTTTATTTAAATATCATTTATCTCTACTTAATATATGTAATCATTTTACTTAAATATCAACTTCGCATATACTTGCTCCCCCTACTTTCCTCCTACTTTCCCCTTACTTTATACTGTAATTTGGGAAATACGATGACAATGATTAGCCATGATTTTTTATTCCCATCAATTCATTACTCGCTTTTTAGATCTGCTCATTCAAAACGAGTGATTTAAGGGAGCAAAAATGAAGGATTCAAGGGAGAAGGAAGTTTGCAAAAGAGATAGATTGCTTATATTTCTTGCAAACCAAGAGATTTACTCCACAGTAAAAGCACAACTGTATTTTCTTATTATTTTTTTAAAATTATTCATGCAAAAAAAATGAACAGTCAAACAACTTCGTAGTAATTAAAAACAACGAGTAAAGAAAAACAATGTCAAGAACATGGTATAAATAAATGACAAGTATACTTTAAAAATCAAATAAGATTGTTGTGTTTTTTGATCTTTAAAAGACATAACTTTATGTTTGGTTAACCAAAAATATACTACGGAAAGTTAATGCTCTATACAAGCATCAGAAAAACACCTATAATTTGTCCCCTTGTATGTGTCAATATGTAATGTCTGATCTATTTTTCTATGCAGGTAAATGATCTGCGGCATCTTAAATCTTATTGAAATTCGCAAATCTATAATTTGTCTCTCATACGTTCTATTTGCTTTAGCTTTTATGTTTTCTTTATTTATGAAAACACCTATTAATTTTCGGGACAGAGATTTTGTGGCTTTGGCTAAATTCTTCCAGTTAGGATGTTGGTTCTTACCATTTTCGAACATCAATTTTCTTCACTGAACATCCGTGGAACTAACTCCCAGGAACCCTGAATGTTCATTTCTCAATCTTCTTATTATCGTTTTTAAGGGTGTGATTCCCATACTAAGCCGAGCACTGCAGTTCCCGTAAACAGCCAAAAACAGTACGAATTCACAACCATTGGAAGTGTCACATTGTCAACAAAACCTGGGATACCATTGCAGTTATTCCTTAGCCTGTACCTCGTAATTATAATTTATTTTTCTTTATTTTCTTACAATTTTGTATTAATATTTTATATACTGGTTGGCTCTTTTAAGTTAATAGGCGGACTTTGAGCTGTTGCTGTTCCACCTGTTTTTTATTAGATTTTTAGCATGGGCATTGTTTAATTTATTGAATTTTTTATATGTTAATTAGTAAGATGAGCCAGTTTCGTTGCTTAGGTGCTTTTTTCTTTCTTGTTAAAAAGAATAGATTACTGTACTATGGCTTATCTGTTTGACGCAGAGCTCACTTATATTGAATTAGATTATGCCATGCAAGACGTGGACCGTGCCCAATTTAATTACTAACTAATCTTTCAACGAGAAATTGTCAAATAAAGCAGATTACTATTAATCATGCATCGCATGAGTCGCACTTGTTACAGGATTAGGAGAACGTGCATATTAGATATGGCTTTGTAGTCATTGGTGTATGTTTTTCTAAGAGTTCTCGAAGTTGAAGGTTCAGTCAGTTTCAATCCATCTGCTACTTCTAGTGAACATGCAGCAAGATCATATTCGTATATATGTGACCAACCACAGCAGCAGTTATGCTAAACTCTCTTTAATTTTGCGGTGAGGGAATTGTATTAACCGGTGCAATATCATGAAGACTAGCTAATTCTCTCGATGAGAAATGCAGTTAATTGATCTGCCTCATTCTCAAAATTAGAATATTCTATCGATGCAGTTAATAATGCGAGGTAAATAAAAGGAAGTTTCAATTGATTCGCACAATCTCTTCTGGTTTAAGTTACTCAACCAGAAGAGGAATTTGCTCCATTCTCAAAGGAAGTTTCATGGATTGACACGCTCTTACTTATTGGGTTTAATTTACAAAATTATTAACAAAATTATGAGATAACTGATAATTTATTAATGACTTCGTAAATTAAACCCAGTAGGTGAGAGAGAACGTGTGAATCCATTGAAAAGGTTACGAGTTTCAAAAATTCGGAAGCTCATTTTCCAGACGAGGTGGGACCCAATTCAAGAATCTTAAGCCCTACATGCTGAAAGCACTTTGCTTATGTCACTGCATGTTCATCATTTCGTAAGCACTAAGCACTGGCTGTAAAATAGCTGGGTATAAATATCTCATAATCCTTCCTCATAAATCCACTGAAGTAATAAAAGGATCGATGGACTGCAACTTCGATTTGGGATATGTCTTCCCACCTCCTGTTGCTATCTTCTTGTTAGCCTCTATTACGTTCATCTACTTCATTCTCACAATCACATCTTCATTCCATGGAATACTTTTTTAATCTGTTTAAATGTTTTCTTCGTTGGCTTCATCACTCTCTACGATCAATCCCGGCACTTACCATCAGTTTCACTCCTCAACAATGTCGACCGTCTCATGCTACACTACCTCGACGGTTCAGCCACAAGTTGTACCCGATGCCATGCAAGACTTCTACGTAGGCCGACCTCGAGAATATCCAAGAAATTACTGGTCCAATGGAGCTTATTTTAGCGTGTATAGCAACTATTCCATACCCTAATCATATGGTGTCGCATTCTTGCCAAGAAATACTTGGGTTGGTGAAAAAGTTCCAAAATGATAAATACGTATCTGACTATATATCCAAGTCCACGCACAGATAGAACTCAGTACCCTCTCCGCATATAGCCCGCCACAATGGATTTCCCTGAGCAAAACTTGCGTATTGAATGTTTTGCTATTATTGTATCCTTCAATCAATTAATATCAAAATTCGATAAATAAAGATCGTTGTTACCACTTGTACCACCACACACTCACTACTGTAGGTAAAGAATTTCACCACACCAATCTCTTAAAGCAGGAGAATCCATAACATTGGGTATAAGTTCATCAGTGAGAGGGAGAGTGAGAGCGAGAGTGACAACAAGTGCGCTCTCCCTAGTATACTCCCTCCTGACACCCACTCTAGTGCAGTACAAATTTCAACTTTCTTTCTAACAACTTAAGCATATAAGGGGTGGGCTTTTAGTAATAATGCACAGTAGAATGTCAAAACCATTTTGTCAGGACCGTTTGATCTGCCAGTCACAGTTGAGCCAACAAAACCCAAGAAAAAAAGTACCCGCTGTCCGAATTCACTTGCCATTTGGCATCGCCAACCAGATAAGACTCCAAAATAAAATACTGAGCTTAAAACGACGGGGGGTGATAATACTAGGAGAAGAATACGAAAACAGCCACGAAGAAAAGAATCCCAATACCTCTCTTTATTACTATTATTATTGTTATTGTTTTAATCTCTTTTGATAGTCCTTGACAGTACAATTGAAGAAAGAAAGTGATTTTATAGGACATAACAATGGGTTTTATGATACAAATTCGTTTTCCTACTAAGATATTCACCTTAAATTATTGCCGGCAATTTGAACCACATCCAAATTTGTATCTCTCTTGATAATATTTAGTTCCAAGGGAGGTGGGCTGAGCATTCAAGCACATGCTAGATTTCATTGACCACATCCGATGACAGCATGTGGACGATCTAGATATTATACTATTTTGTTTAATGATAAACAAATATTATTGTGAATAAACAAATTGCGGAGAAAATTTAACCCTTCCCTTGCAATTAAAATTTAGTTTACAGGCTGGGGGGGCGGCGGCGGAAGAAACAGACTGAGTCCAATCCATTAAGTAATGACAGTGTTTTTATTTTGTATAAAGTATATACGGGCCTCTGCATAATTTCACTTAATAATGTATTAAATATGCATAATTAAGCAAATACTTACTTCCCTTGTTACTTCTTGTTAAACACTTTATTGAATTTGGTTCGTAGTGTATTTTCACAAACAATCCTTAATGGAATGAAACAAATAAAGGAATGAGACGGTGGTGTTTTTCAGTAAGTGGAGCAAAGCTAAGGAAACTAAAATGGTATCTTCCATTAAGTAATGATTGCGTTTTTATTTTGTATAAAGGGAATCAAGTGATTATAACAAAATCTTTGATTAATTTTTGAAATTGGAAAGGATAATGATACAAAACAAAGTTAAAACTGTTATTAATAATTTATTTGTGTGGAGTGGGAGATGAGAAAGGAAAGGGAGAAGATGAATTTGATAATAATAAATTGAAATTGTAGGAAAAACTGCTATTATACTTTTTTTTCAAGAAAAAAGAATTGAGCATTCAATGTCTTGTCTCTAACACAGTCTCCTGTAGTTGATAATAATAAATTGTAGGGATTACCAACTTTTTTTGTTTTGGTTAAAGAAAGTAATCATTCTATGCCTCTGTCATCTGTAATGTCGTGTCTTGCTCCAGTTCTGGTTCACACACGGACAACAATTCAACAGATTAGGTTACCTGCTGCATAGTTATTGCCACTAAAGATGACTATATAAACCCGGCAATCCTTTCCTTACAAGGAACATCCTTCGTTCCAAGAACTTGGCAACTGTATTGAGCAGGAAAACAATATCGATGGAGAGCTGCGTCGATTTGAGATACTCCTTCCCACCCCTGATTAACCTCCTCTTGCTATTCTTAGAGCCTCGCCCAATAGACCCTCAGTATCCCATTCTAATTATCACTTCCCTGCTTGCACTTCTCGTCTTCGTATTACTCCTCCTCTTCACTTCTATCAAGCTCTATTTCAACGCCATGAAAATCCGCTTTGAACCCGGTAATTTCTCAGCTACTGTAGCCATCTTGTTGCTAGCCTCCGTTATGTTTCAGCCATCATTCTTCTGGGTTATCTACTTCCTTCTCATAATCACATCTTCATTCCATGGAATGCTTTTTAAACTGCTTAAGCTTTTTCTTGGTTGGATCCTTCACTCTCTACGATCATTCCCGCCGCTTACCATCAGTTATACTCCCCAGCATCCGCCATCTCCTACTTCAGTACTACTTCAACCACATCTTGTTGAAAATGTACAAGCTGACGCCTCGACAGATGTGAATGGAACTGCATCCCAGCCTGCAGATTCTCCAAGAAATGAAGCCTAATTATGCATGGCAAAATTCGGTTTCATTCAAGTTTTTGGTGGGCAGGAAGTATAAAATACGTAGACTTTTGCGGAACAAAAAGAGTCAACACATATTAGTCCATCTGTTTTGAATAATTTATAACTGCAAACAATCATGTAGCACGTGTACCACTACTACTGCTATGTATGCACAATACTTTCCCTCTAATCTAATCTAATCTAATCTAATCTATTCTATCCTGATCCGATTTATGCTTTCTTTCTTTCATTGTTTGTTAGCAGAGAATTTCACAATTCTCCATGCAGAGGTTTAATTTAATTAATAATTAATTGATAGATTCCAGATGCTCTCGTTTAGTAATTATAAAATAGAATATCCAAACCTATTTTATGGGGCCCCTATAATCTGCCAATCCAAGTTAACACTCCTAAAACACGAATACATATTAAATTATTTATTATTAACATATACTTAAAAGGATAAGTATAAAAAGAAATGACTATATATAAAAATATAAGAAAGATTTGAGAGAGAGAGAGAGATAGAGAAATTGCTCAAGTATTGGGTGCATTTGGTTGGTTTCCTCATTTGGTATAATTGTATTCATGTTGTTTCTATGTTTGATTCCTAAAACACGTCAGTTGATAGGAATTGGCATGTAGAATTACCTATTTCTAGACGTCCTTATTTTGACATGTTATATATATGACACATGGGATTTATATTATATCCATCTCTATTCTCATTACCAATAAATCGCTTGCAGTCCTAAAACACTTGGTAAGCCGCGATTCAACAAGCTAATTACAGAGTTTATTTAACAAGTGTAAACAGGAGGCTGGGCAGCCCTCAAAAGCTTTGAGCTCCCGGTAGGCACAATATGGAAGATGTCAAGCACTGGAACCATTAATTTACCCAGGGAAAAAAGTTTCAGGAACATATTTATGTCCCGGACATTTTTAGGGTTAAATTTAAGAAATATACTTTAAAATTTAAAAAAAAATGTGTATAACGATATACTTATAACTTAGTTTAGGAGTTTAGTCCATAAATTTACAAAAATATCAATTTACAGTGTAAGTGAACGGAGGAGAAATATGCAGATCTAACCCGTCATTCCAAGCAGAGCAGGTTTCTTGGGAGTTGCAGGTGCATCTCCCGCTGTAACCGATTAGGCTAAACCCGTGAAAATGCAAATTAAATTTAAATGAGAACACGATTACACACACAATTACTTGTTGAAATAATTATTGACTATGCATTTGTACTGTAAAAGGTCAAAATCTATTGCCAGCTACATGGGGTAAGCTTCCCATGATCCAAGTTTCCACCTGGAATTTATGTTCAAATATATTTATTTATGCTTCGTTGACGCACTGTGATCCTATTAAGAGGCCACCAGCATCAACCCGTCGTAATTTTTACTTATTTATCTTTTTAATCTAAGCAGGACCGCCAACGTCTTAGATTTCGTGAACAAACACAACTCGGTGGTTGATCTGCAGTTAACTGTTTCCCAATTGTTTTATTCGATTGCTACAGGAACCATAAGCTTTTTCTACTACTAAGTGAAATCATTGTCGAAATTTATGTATAATCTCTGCTACACATAGTCAAAAGCAAAGACTTAATGATCACGATGTAGTCTTGATTGAAGAAATCATGAGAATTGAATGGATAACATAATACACCAACTACGGGGCTGCTTTTAGACTTGGGACTTACTTTGCATATAGGTAGATAACAGTAAATTCGTAAAATTAAGTATAAATATAACAATCTCAATCACACCCTTCTTTAGAAAAACGTGACAAAATGATGATAAGACATAATGGTCATGGCATGGTCTTGACTAAATAAGTCATGAGAATTGAATGGACAACGTAATACACCGACTCCGGCGCTGCTTTCACACTCGAGGACTTTATGTCATTACATTGACATGTAAATTATTAGTGCAAAATGTTTCCAAATTTCTGAGACTAAATACCCCTTTCTCCCATCTATTCTATCCGCAGAGCCAACTGATTTTCAGGCTTCATCATCAACCTCTTAAGGCCCAGGATTTCTCTCTAACTTCGCAGGTCTATACGAAGCTTCATGGAAAATTCATGCATAAAAATGCAAGCATATCATAAAATTTCAATAATAGTTGAAGACTTTAGTCTTTATGATTTTTAACATAAAGCTAAGCTATTATTGTTTTCTAATAATACTATCGGTGGTAGACGGTGGTATCATATATATAAATTAGTAACTCATAAGAGTCCATAAGATGCAAAATTAGTAAATTGAAGACAAATATTAATGGATAGAATATAGGGATTTGTCTCTTCTCATTATTCGAATGAAAGTCATATTCTCCAAAATGCAAGATAAATACAATACACACATGGACACGTCATGAAATCCTTTAATTTTCATCAATAGCAATGCTGCCATACCGATGCCATTTCTCTAACCGACGCGGGCACTCTCTTGCTCTTGTTTATCCTTGGTTCTTAAAGTAAATTTTGATATGTATCTAACCAAAATCCAATAGTTAAATAAATATTGTTATGGGTTATATGATTAGATATCAAAAGAAAAAATGACAAGATCTATTTTGCACATCAATAGAAGGAATAAAATAATGAAAATGTTAAAAACAAAATGGAGATTCTCAACCATGGTGGTGTAGACCAATTGAAAGAGATGTAGTGCAATTTAATAGCACGTTTGTTTTGGCTACAAAATGTCATGGGTTCAAATCCTATTATTCCTATCAATTACTCCTCTCAACAACAAAATGTCGTGGGTTCCTATTAATTTTTTGCTTTTCGCCTCCTGTGGGAGGTAGCACCAAGTTCGCTTTTTCCTTGCGTGTTTCAAACTTCTCTTTAGGCAATCGCTTTGTCATCATATCTTTTCCATTCTTATTTGCATGAATCTATTCAGGTTACTATTGTTTATCTCCAGCACCTAATGTATCCAGTGACATCTCATGTCAATATATTTGGATCTCGAATGGAATGTTGAGTTGTTCTATACGTGAATGACACTCTTAACTATCACAATAGATAATGTAGCTTTCTTACTTCACTCCCAACTCTTGTAGGAACTTTATCATCTGCACGATTTCTTAGCAAAATTTAGTGTCTATAATATATTCACTTCTGTAGTTGATAAAGCAACACACATCTAAAGTTTTGATTACCATGAAATTGCTTTCCTTAAACACGTAATTGGATATCTTAAAATAGATTTTTTGGAATCAATATTTTAAAAAGAAATGTTTCAATGAGCCTAAATTAGTATAGGAGCTTGTGTTTGATATGAATCGCTGTTCTCTGTAAGGAACACTTTTGAAAAGTATTGTTGGTCTTTAAGAATCTACAATTTCAACATATATAAACTTTCTGGAGGATAATTTGTATTTACCATTACTACTGTGGTAACTGTAACACTATTTTTCTTTAGTATGGATTCGTGCGCTTCATTTCCATTTGGTATCTTATTATAGACTCTCTCTTTGTTATGCAAATGGGGAGTCTATAGCAATACCAATGAATCATACAAATAAGTATCTTAGATAACCCATCTGATAAGCCAACCCAAATTGCATCGGAAGTATTTAAGTCCCCTTACCGTTTCGCCAGTTGCAGCAATACTTTCACATAGATACTTCACCAATACATCGATAATCATAAAATTACAAAAGAAAAGATACTGTCAAGTGTTGTGTGTATGTGTATCAATTATATTAAAAATATAAAAATATGAATATATATATATATATATATATATATATACACAAATATAATATGTCATTATTGCAGAAATGCCAAAAACTCTTGGCATCATAGAAAATTTCTCTTATAAATGGGGAAAGGTATTGACAAAATATTCTTGCAGTTAGCAGAACATGAACATAGAAAATTCCACTGAATGACGTGCGGAAATGACTCATGTAACACAATCTACCACAAAATTGGTTCATCTTTTTGATACATGATTTTAAACAGTTAGTCGGCAATGACTTAGTGCCTTGTCAGTCAACGATATCAATCAAAGTTACTTTCTAGCTAATTGGCCGGTTAAAGTCACTTTCTGTCGGCTTCACCTCAACGATATCAATCGGCCATTTAGCGAATGAAGTGGGTTACGTAAGTGACATTCAATTGACACAAATGTTAAGCGAGTTAAATTTACTACTTGACCCTTAGTTTCTAGCTCAAATGGCTGATTCAACTTGGTATTACAGCTAAACCTCACAAATGCCAAAAAATTTTAAAAAATAATTATTTAAATTCATGTGATAAATTTTAAAAAAATAAAATAAAATTTCTGAGTGAGAAAAAAATTTTAAAAATTAGTTCGTATATGTGAAAAAATATTAGATACAATTATTTAAACTGTTTTAAACTTTTTTAAGTGAGGATTGAGACAATTCAATTAACAACAAGTTTAATAATCTATTTTATAAACGTGTGAATTACCGTAAATTATAGATAAAGTATTAATTAAAAGTTTAATCATACATTCCATTCTATAAGAGTTTTGGTTCTACTTTTATTACATTTTATAATTTTTATAACTTAAATTTTTACACGTAAATTTATTTAATTTTAAAATTTATATACATAAAATTAATCATTAAGTTTTGCAAAATAATTGAAAGTATGTAATGTACCATGTAATTCTATTTAATAAAACTATCTTCTGTTTGAAACTTTAAAAATGAAATAAAATATTTTTTAAAAAAATAATATAAATATTTAACAATTAAAAAATAAATAAATAAATATGTTTGAAACTTTAAAAATTAAATCAATATATATTTTTTTAAATTCTTCCAAAGTTGAGAAACTTGGTTGGAATTTTGGCATGATTTCACTTCATTAATATTAATTATGCATAATTAAAAAATGATTTATTAAAAGGGTATGAAAAATTATCGTATATACATCTCCTATTAAGTGTGTCGTAATTTCATTTAATAGCTGCTGTACATAATTAAGCACATACTGCCCTTGCTTTTTTTAATAACAAGTGGAGCCGGAGAAGCTCAAAAAATGGTAATCTTTCTCATTAACTAATGGTTATCTTTTGATTTTGTATTAAGAGGAGCACGTGATAAGCAAAATGGTAATGAGAATGAGACAACCACGCGTGCATGCATGCACAGTTATATATAAAATTATGGTATGTAGAAAGAATTTAGTTTATTATTAGGTTATAGAAAATTATTTGATTATGTCTTATAGCAAATCTTTGTTAAATTCTGTCCAATTGGTAAGGAGAACCATGACTGGACTGGAATACAAAAGAGAGTTCAAATTGCTATTAATAGTTGATTTGTGTGGGGTGGGAGATGGGAAACAACAAGGCCGTTAGGCGGTAGAGGAGGGGGGAGGGGGAATAGAATAATAATAAATTGAAGGAGAGAGTAGATGAATTAAAAAATATGCTTTCTTTGTCCCATATAAACCTCGCACGTCATGGTGTGATGGTCCAGTTACCAATTATGGCCCCTATATAAACCTCGCATAGGTCCTTGCTTTCAGTTCATTCTTACAAGCTCTTTAGCAACTGTATTTAGCAGAAAAGCATCGATGGAGAGCCGCTTCGATTTGAGATATGCCTTCCCACCCCTGATTAACCTCCCCTTGCTCTTCTTAGAACCTTGCCCAGTTCACCTTGAACATCTTCTTCAACATCCCATGCTAGTCATCACTGCCCTGCTTGTTCTTCTCGTCTTCGTATTACTCCTCTTCACTTCTATCAATCTTTCTTTCGACGACTTGAAAATCCGTTTTGAACCCGGTAATTTCTCTGCTCCTGTCGCCATCTTGTTGATAGCCTCCATTATGTTTCGGCCATCGGTCTTTTGGGTCATCTACTCCCTTGTCACAATCACATCTCCATTCCATGCAATGCTTTTTAATCTGCTTAAGCATTTTCTTCGCCGGCTCCTCCTCTCTCTTCGATCAATCCCAGCACTTACCGTCTCTTTCAGTACTCCCCAACACCCACCACCTCCTGCTCCAGCACAACTTGATGAAACTGTACAAGATGCCGTGCCAGACGTCAACGGATCCACGGCAGGACAACCTTCTGGATCTCCAATCCAGGAAATGGACCCAGTGGAGCCTTATTATGCATAGCAAATGTTTCATACGAGTTTTTGTTCTTACTTACTAAGGAAACTTGAGTGACAAGTATAAAGTATGTCGACCTTTGCGGATCAAAACAGTCGACATACATATATATACGTGTATAGTCTGTTTCGATAATTTAGTACGTGTGTGTATGTGTGGGATTTATGTGCCACACTACCCATCTATTCTATTCTATTATGATCCGATCGTGAAATCAAAGCCTGCTGTTTTGTTGTTTCCGAGTGTATTCTGTTATTTTTCATGTTTTCTTTAAGTGTTATTAACCAATTTTCATAATTCTCTGCCAGCAGGAGAATGAATAATTGGGCCGGGTTTAATTTGACCCAGAAAATGTGTGCGATTAGAATTGTGGGGTACGTTTAGTAATATTTAATAGAAAATTCTAACCTATTTTATTGGGCCCATATAATCTGCCAGTTCAAGTTGCGTGACCAGGACCAAAATATGAATACGTGTCAGCATCGTAGAATCCGAGTCCAGTCATCGTTCGCCACTGCCAACCAGACAAGACTCCAGAGTTTATTGGTCCTAAGTTGGGCACCCTCCGCCGCCTTCACCAAAATACAGTGCGTAAAACAGCAATGGATTTCTCATTTCTCGGAACAAGAGGTGGATATCTTCGGAGAGGAATACGAGAACAACCATGACAAAAAAAAACACGGCGCCCACGACTCCGCTATTTTTTAATGACTAGATATTATTTCTGATAAACAAGACGTGGAAGTGCAAGAAACGGAGGAGAGGATAATGGAGAAGAAAAAGAGAATGGTAATAATATGACAAGCAACAATTAATTAATAGGGGTTTCTATGAAGAAGAAGAGAAAGATCTATTTGGGTTTGACAATGAAGATTATTGTAAAACCACTGCAATTAGCCCTTACCTTATTCCTGGTAATCATCAATTTTTCTTTTAATTTTCTTGTACCGTTTTTATTTTTTGTTCTTTCTTTTTCTGATTTGCTTTTTTTAGGTTAATTAGTGGATTTTGTGTTAGGTTTCTCCCATAGGCTTTGTTTTGTTTGTTAATAAGCAACAGACTGATGGATAAAATGTGTAAAGAGATGGAATATACAAATTGTTTGGTATTCCCTAAAAGTGTCAAAAGTTCCTTGTTAAAGAGTGCTAATTCTGTACTTCCATGAAATTTGTGTTTGCTTTTATTCCGGGTGTTTTGTGTCATTAAGTGTTGCTGTTTGCCTGCACTAATATTTAATATTATTTCTTCAAACTACCATTGGCAGTTCTGCCTGTCATACGCAATAATAACAACCATGGTGGCAGAAGAAGTTTCGGACATGGTCGACAGCGAAATGACAGAGGAGAACCGGGCCTTATTCCTCGACCTGTACCTTATCCTCCAAGGCAGGGTTATGGCCATGGCTCAAAATTTTCAACGGTACACTAAAGAGCCAACAGAAGGAATACATCATATTAATGCTAATGTTGAATGCGGTGCTGTGATCAAAACCAAATTAGGGGCTCATCATATTTTTATGGGTGTTGAAATGGATTGCTGCTACTCAACCGATGATGGAATGAGGGTTTATGTGGAGTTGAGGACAAGTCGTGAGGTTGGTGCACATGCTTGTATTGTTACATACTCTACCATGGTTCATTTTGTTTCCTTCTTAAGTTTTTCCATTTTGTAACCTTTTCTCTTCTTTGATACTGCAGCTGGACTATCGTACTGAAGAAAATTTTTGAGAGAAATTTCTCAGGTTTTGTGTACATTTGGTTTCCTATAATGGCTTCAAATTTGTGTATGCGTGTGTGTCTCCAGTTGTAGCTACTGCTTATGTCAGACGTGATCCTTGGGAAATGGGAGTGCATAAAAGGATGGGCTTGTCTATCATGACACGCATAAATTGCCAAAATGGCCTAAAAGTGAGTTGCATTGTCAAAGGTACTAGAATTTGATGACTTTCTCTGAAAATAAATGCTTTATGACCAGAAAGGTTAGAAATGATTTCTAGCGAAGAGAATAGCAAAACTCTGCATTTTCACCCAATGGATTCATCACAAGCAGGCAAATATAATCAAGGCTCTTCTCTTCTCCTATCGTTTTTTTTTAACATATGTGCTTATTATGTGCAGTATGAGGATGGTGGTCCTTATCCCTGTAATGTTTTGGGGTGATCGAATCAAATGAGTGCAATTCTTGCTTCACTCTGCAGGATCATCTGGATCTTTGTAATGCCATTTTTTAAACTTATTAATGAAGCAAATGATCCATTTTTCCCAGCTTTGTTTGTAATTTAATTTAGATTCCAGAATGTGTTTGAAAATGCTACTATCATCAGTGAAAGTTTCCGATATATATATATACTGTGAAATGCAGTAGTCCAAATCCAATGCTCATGTTTTGAATCATATGTTATCTAATTTTGAATCACATATTGTGCAATGCGGCGGATATATATATTGCGCTGATATATATATATAATATATATATATATATATATATCTCAGCAATCCAATGCTGTATAATGGAACTTAACTAAGTTTAAATACTTTAAGGTACTAATTTAGCGGATATGTTGATTTCAGAAAGATATGCATCACAATTGACTTCTGGTGAGCTTGGAGAATTCGATGCGCTTGACAATGATTACGAGATAAATTGGCACTTAAAGAATCTTAGGAGCAAGATGAACCCAACTTCAGAAAAGTTGCGGTCAAGGTTAGCGACGGTGAAGAATCGAAGGCTGGCATTCCATAATAAACTGATACATGATGGACAGTACTTCTCAGAGGATACAATGAGGGAGAGGGAACCATATTTGCATCATGAGTATGTGGGAAAGTTTCAGGCTTTGAGTGGAAGGAGCATGGCAAGCCCAGGAGACCGATGGTCAGTGATGTTGATGAGGAGATTGGAGGAAGCGGCTTTGGTATCAAAGATTAGGGAGGACCAGCAGAGGTTGGCTGTGTCTGAGAGGGATTGGATTGGATTGGTAACAAAAGAAACCAAGAAGAAGAAGATGAGGAAGAGGAAGAAGCAGTGAAAAATGCTGGTGGGGTTTTGTGCTCCACTAAGGTGATTTATTCTGTTCTGATTTATTTATTGCTTAGTTTCCTTGTCATTTTTAGAGTATTTCATCTGGATTTTTTTTTGTTCAATATCTGTGCTCTTTCTACTTCATTCAACCCAGCAAGGTATTTTCTCGGTGATTTGGGAAATTTCAAGATGACCTGACAATTGTTATTTAGTTATTTGGAGCAATGCAGATCCATACTAGGTTATAGAATGTGAAATAGTTATATTAGCCATCTAATGGAACATTATGGATTGAATTTTGAAGGAATTCCATTTATCAAACAGATGATTGGACCTAGTCTGGTGGTTGTATTTTCTTGCACTCCTTACCTATTCAAATTTTCTGCACCTCATGCAGGTTTCTCAGATGTTTAGAAGGTATTAGGAAAGGCGTACTAGCGAATTTCATTTTGTTTTAGGTATATATGATGTGTTGATAACTGACCTCTTTTGGGCATGTAGACAATACATTTTCAATTTTCAAATTGGGAAATTCTAATGAATTTCAGAGGGCCAATTTTGTGTTCTGGTGGTTATATTGTTTATTAAATTATAGTAATGTGCTATTTTAGTGTTTCTTTCTGCTTTCAAAATTTTCCAAGCACCTAGAGTGAATTCAGCAAGTTCGTTTATTGTTTGAGCCAATTCGAAAATGATAGGTGGTTGAGTGTATTTCACTCGGTCAGCAGAGAAGGACAGAAGCGGATGAGGTTATTAATTTTGTAGAAGTTGTTGTAATTCTCTTCAAATCCCAAATAGTCCTTTGCAAGGATGCCCAATGTGCTAGTTTGAGCTAATATCGATAATACTGTGTGCCATCATTTCACTTGGTGTCTCCTAAAATTTTCTCTCTTCCTTGTAATTTATTTTGAATAACGAAAATAAGTCAAGGCAACCAGAAAGATAGGAATTATCAAACTCCCGCTGTTTTGTTTCCTCTTGAATGTAGTGTGGAAGCTTAGAAAGCACTAACAGAAGAAGATATGGTAGATTGTTACAACGGTTTTACAAGATGTGAGTGGGAAAACATTCCGGTAGATTATGATTCAAGATGTGTTCCGAGCTCATGTTTCTGTTCTCAAGTTATAAGCATCTGCCCTTTGCCTTGCACTTTGTGCAGAAACTTGGGTATTTGTCTTTGTTTCACTTCTACAAAATGCCCAAAGGTTGTTTCCGACACGTTGAGATTTGCATCTGCAACTTTTAGATGCCCATAAATTATTCTGATGCAAAAGCGGAGCACACTCAGGGGGGCACCGCCACGAGCAGAAGAGACTGAAAATCGGATTCAACTACATCATGCAGCAAAAGTTTCAGTCCGGTGAAGATCATCAGCATGTTGATTTTGATTTCTCAGAAAGTAGATGGTGATGAGACTCTCGTTGATCACTGGGTCAGAGAAGTGATTCAGGATGCTGAGGAGAAGTATTTTGCTGAAGATTTGGAAGAAGGACAAAATTGCATTACCCTGTTACCGCATTTTTTACTCCACCTCGGCTATCAGAGCAAAGAAACCAGGCCTACCCCTCCTCGCTGGAACTTAAAGATATGTTTATTCCCGTTCTAGCCCCCGCCAAACCTATTTCTTCCGCTCTCCCTCTGCCTGTTCATATATTTATCACATGCTACCGCACTCACAGAATTTTGGAATATGCTATTATCAAGTATTCAGTGCCAAGAGAGGCATCCAAGCCAGGTCACTGCGCCGTGTAATTTTTATTTATTTCATTGGTTGGGACATGGATAGGTATTCCTCGTCCTGTGTAAAATAAAAATGCAAATTAGATATAAATGTCGGGACAATTACAGGATTGATTACTCGTTCAAGTAATTGGGTGGACTGACTTGACTATACATCATGATTAGTTGATTACCAGTTGGGGACGCGGCACGAGCGACTGACTGGGAGATAATATTTGTTTATTCGGTTGATGTGGACAGACCAACTAGAGCAGAAGTGCTGCCGATTCAGTATTTCCACGAAACAAAATTGTTGTTTGCTTTTTTGCCAACTCTTTTTGACAAGAAACTTTTAGGGAATATCATTGGCTGTTCTGCATGTCGTGCTCTATAATAACAACCATAGCGGTGGAGGAGGTTTTGGACGTGGCGGATGGCAAAATGATTGAGGAGGACCAGGCCTCGATCTGGTCCTTATCATCCAAGGCAGGGCTGTGCCCATGGCTCTCTCAAACGGTCACCATGGTCTCAAATTAAGAAAACTTTGTTGGCCTTTATATATATATATATATAGAGAGAGAGAGAGAGAGAGAGAGAGAGATAAAAGTAAATTGGTAAAATTAAGTATAAAATAATAGTAACAATTGTAGTCACATCCCTACTGATAATTCTGATTTTGATGATATTGAATTAATGTGCTGGTAACCTTATCGGGTAAAACTTGGCAAAATGGCAATAACACTTAAAATAGCCGACATGTAATAAATCATGGGAATTGACTGGAATGACAGGAGTCATCAACTCCGGGACTGCTTTTGCATTTTGGCACTTTTTACGTAATAATGATTCTCAATCAACCTCTGAAACTAAATGGTAATCTTCCATTTGATAATAATAAATTTCAGGCAAAAGTGATACTATTCATTTGGGTTAGTAGGCGGAGAAGATTGACGACTCTTATCACAATCTCATGGTCCGTATTTCTGGCCCACAAATGTACAGCATATGGCCCACACACCGACAGCTACTGCCCCACACACGGACAGCACCTGTCCCACACACCGACAGCAACTGGCCCACAAATGACTGCAAGGGGAGAAGATGAATTTGATAATAATAAATTGCAGCTATAACTGATATTATTCATTTTTTAAAAGAAGAGAGGGGGGTGGGGTTTGGAGGAGAAATTGACTAATTGAGCGCTCCATCGGAGTCTCATGATCTGTAGTTCTGGCCCACACATGGACAGCTAGTGGCCCACACATGGAGCAAATGGCCCACACACTGACAGCAAATTGGGTGGCTACAGTAACCAAAGATGGAATATATAAACCATGCAATCCTTCCTTACCAGGAGCATCCTTCGTTCCAATATCTTTCTTTGTAACCGTGTTGAGCAGAACAACATCGATGGAGAGCAGCATCGATTTGAGATATGCCTTCCCACCCGTGATTAATCTCGTCTTGCTATTCTTAAAACCTCGCTCAATAGACCTTGAGTATCCCATTCTCATCATCACTGCCCTGTTTGTTCTTCTCCTCTTCTTATTACTCCTCCTCTTCACTTCTGTCAAGCTCTCTTTCAACGCCATGGAAATCCGCCTCGAACCCGGTCATTTCTCAGCCCCTGTCGCCATCCTGTTGTTAGCCTCCATTGTGTTTCCGCCTTCATTCTTCTGGGTTATCTACTTCCTTGCAATAATTACATCTCCATTCAATGGAATGCTTGTTAATGTGCTTAAGCGTTTTCTTCCTTGGCTCCTTCACTCACTACGATCATTCCCACCACTGAGCATCAATTTTACTCCCCAACATCCACCATCTCCGTCAACAGTGCTTGAACCACATCTCGTTGAAAATGTTCAAGCTGACGCCTCGCCAACAGAGGTGAATGGAACTGCAACCTGATTCTCCGAGAAATGGGTGCCTAATTTTGCATGTCACATATTTCGTACGAGTTCTTGTTCTAACTGAGGAACGCTTGGGCTGGAAGTATAAAGTATGTTGACTTTTACGGACCCCAACAGTCAGCATATAAATAAATAGTCTGTTTTGAATAATTTATAACCGCCTATTATGATGTAATGATATAATTCTAAAATAAAAGCCTTCTCTCTTTTTTTTTCTTGTTTTGTTTGAGTCAATATTTTCTCAATTTTTTAAAAATTAATAATACAAAAATTAGAAGAGAAATTGTTAGCACTCCCAATTCTCCGCAAACGAGAGAATCATTGAGTTTAATTTAATTCATAATTGCTAGAAGAGAAATCAGGGAGTGATTCGAGATGCACTCTCACCAGGGTCGGGTGCGATCAGTATTCTACGGGGTACGTCTAGTAATACTCAAGCAACAAATTGTTAGATATTATTCCCTAGGATTTTCAAGAGTTTCCGGTTAAAGAGTGCTAATTCTGTCATTCCATGAAATTGTTTTTTTCCCTCTGCAAATTTTAATATTATTTGCTCCAACTATCATTGGCAGTGCTGCTTCTCATGCAGAGTAACAACAACCGTGTTGGTTAGAGGGGCAAAATGATAGGGGAGAAACAAGCCTTCTTCCTTGACCCTGCTCCAAAGCACGGCTACGGCCCCGGCCCTGGCCCTGACTACAGATGTTTCATGTCAAATCGGTTCAGTCTGATTTTATCTTGGAATTAAAATTCATTTTATTTAATAAAAGATTTTATTTTTTAATTTCTTTCTATTTCAACTCGATTTTAAATTTAAAATAAAATATTAAATTACAAAAATAATGAAAATGTATAAATAAAAAATTGAGTAATTAAAAATTAATAAAAAAATTAACATACGATAATTTATTTAAAAGATATTATATTATTAATTAACTTAATATTATATATTATTTAAAAAATTATTTTATAATATATTTATATACCTAATAATATAATATCGTAAATATATTTATTTATAGTAATTATTAATTTATTTAATAATTTTAAATAAATATATATATTTTTATTGAATTATTATATAAATAAATTACACACAAATACCTTTTTTAATCTAAAATTCAAACCCAACAGCAGTCAAGCACATTCTACGCCGATTTCATTGGCGACAATCAAATCACAGGAGATAATTTAAAAAAGTAAACAAGAAGGGAAATACGAAGAAGAAGCTAATGAAAGTTGAGATTTCACACACACACACGTTAGTCTTAAAACTTTAGTTTCAACGTGATCTGCTGCATGTAGGCACGAGAACTCACTCAAGCTAGGCTAGTAGTAAAAAGGGAGTAACTAAACCTTTGCCCGTCAATATTGCCGTGGAAAACAAATGGATTTCACGTAAGCCAATGTCTACGTCTTAAGACCCCGCATATCTCTGTCTAAACGAAGCTTCATGAGTAAGCAAGAATACCATAAAATTTCACTAGAAAAACTTATAATTAAATGAACTTAATAAATTTCTTCTAAATCCACGGCTCACACTACGCCACAAATACCTTTTTTTTATATATTAATTATTATTATTTAATAACGTTTCATTATAAAATTACAAATGTCATTCTCAACTCAGAAGTGGAAGAGATTGTTACGTAAAGTTTCATTTATAAGGGAGTTACCGCATGCAATCCAGTGTGAGAACCCGCTTTTGATTCTTAAAACTAACCAGTGAAGATATATATATATAGATATGTATGTAGATAAAACCCAGCTACTTGATTCATGGATGGATGTGGTTTGAGTATCAATTAGTCTACTACTTCTTCACATGTTAATAGAATATGTTGAAAGTGAGTTGATTTTACTTATTAATGCTACTTGCTTTATTCATTGCTTAAGACGAAACCACAAAGTAATTGATAGGTCATATTAATTTATATGCTGCGGTACGTCTGCAGCCTCTATACAACGTCATTCCCCCCAACTCTACCTTTTTTCTTATTATTGTTTTCAATACCTGCAAGCTGCTTCTTCCATTACTTGGAAATATTTAATGGGTTTTTACCCAAATGAATGTATGGCATGCAGTGGAAAGTAAGGTGTATAGTTAGTTCATTCTCGCCTTAACCTTTCTTCCGAGCTTTATCTCTCTAACAAAGGGAGGGGGTGTGAGGTGGAGGTGGAGGGGATAATGGGAAGCTGCCGAGGGCGAGGAAACAATCAAGGAAGAAAAAACAAAATCATCATGAATATGTTAGTCTAACAACTGGTACAGTTATCCTACAAAGAGAGAGAGACTTACCATAACTCCTCCCGTCTGTCTGAATTTTTATTTTTATTATTTTAATCTAAAATACAAACGTGACAATGCGTCCCTATCGGCACCAATCATGGCCTATATAAACCCGCATTTCTCCTTGCCGAGAGCAATTCCATGCTCACAAGCTCCTTCATCATTTTTATTGAGCAGAAAAGTCCATGGCCAGCCGCGTCGACTTGAGATGTGTCATCCCACCCATGATTAACCAACTCTCGCTAGTCTTAGAACCTCGCCCCATCGACCTTCAGAATCCCCTTCAAATCATCACTGCCCTGACTTTTCTTCTCGTCTTCGTATTACCCCTTCTCTTCACTTCCATCAAGCTCTGTTTCAACGACATGAAAATTCGCCTCGAACCCGGTCATTTCTCAGCCATTGTTGCCATCCTGTTGATATCCTCCATTATGTTTCCGCCATTACACTTTTGGGGTATCTACACCCTTCTAGCAATCACATCTCCGTTACATGGAATGCTTTTCATCATCCATGAGCATTTTCTTCGCCGGCTCCGATCATTCCCAGCACTTGACATTAGTTTCACCCTCCAACACCCGCCATCTCCTGCTCCAGCACCAGCTCAACCACAACTTGACGAAATTGCACTAGATGCCATGCAAGACGTCGAAGAGTCCACAGCAGGCCAAACCATTGAATCTCCAATCCAAGAAATGGACCCAATGGATCCTAATTATGCGTAGCAAAAATTTCATGCGAGTGATGTCGGGTGACAAGTTAAGGAATTCTGCGGAATGAAACAGTTAACACACGCGCACAGAAGCACTGTAGTCTGTTTTGATAATTTAGCACGTGTAGTAATACTACTACATTTGATTGTGTGGGATCTATGCTTCTCGCTGTTCATCTATTCTGATCCGATTGTGAAATGAAGGCTTGCTCTTTTGTTGTTTGCGAGGGTATTCTGTTACGCTTTCCTTGTTTTCTTTAAATGATTTTCACAGACCTCTGAAAGTGGGAGAATAACTGGGTTTAATTTAATCAATAATTAATTGAGACGTTCCAGATTGAACCCTCACCGCAAAACGGGTGCATTCAGGATTTTACGGTGCACATTTAATAATACTCATTACAAGATCCAAACCTATTTTATCGGGCCCATATAATCACAAGTTGCACGAAAAGACCCACTCAAAGACAAATGGGACTCAGTATCGTACAACCCGAGCCCACTGGCACTCGTCATTTTGCACTGCCAACCAGCCAAGACTACGGGGTTTATTGATCTCAGTCGTATCTCGTACAAAACAATTAAATCAAGTCCGTTAAATGAAGAACAAGAGAAAGATCTATTTGGGTACGTTAATGAAGATTATTGTAATACCACTGCAATTAGTCCTTACCTAGTCAGCATAATGATCGATATTCCTTTATTTATTTTTTCGTTCTTCCGTTTCTGGTTGTCTCTTTTAGGTTAATTAGTGGATTTTGAGCCGTTCCATTGCATTTTGCATTAGATTTCTCTCATGGGCTTCGTTTGATTTTTACAACATAATTCCGTAATATTTGGTGGTCTGTAAAAGAATAAATTAACTTACTTGTTTGTGCTCAGATTGTTCTGTTAAGGGTTCTCCGGTTCAGGTGTTGGCTCGATTGCTTGTCATATTAAGGGTATTGAACTTCTGATTAAGCAACATATTGGTGGAAAAAATGTGCAATGAGATGGACCATACAAATTGTTTGGTATTCCCTAAAAGTTTCTTCTGATCTATACTAGGTTATAGAATGTGAAATAGTTACATTAGCCATCTAATGGAACATTATGGATTGTATTTTGAAGGAATTCCGTTCAGCGAACAGATGATTGGTTCTAGTCTTGGTGGTTGTATTTTCTTGCGCTCTTACCTGTTCAAATTCTCTCCCCCTTATGTAGGTTTCTCAAATGATTAGAAGGTATTAGGAGTTAATTTGGTGAAAGAAAGAACTTGCAGTCGACAAAGTTTTGAGATAAAGGCTGAGATTTTTTTATAATAGTGCCTCTCTTGCTTTGCAGTGATGTAAAATACAAGTTTATATACAGCTACAAAGTGCTAGAATCTTCTGCGTTTTACAGCTGTAATTACGAAATATGAAAATGTAGAAAAAGAACATTCTGTTATATAATGTATTGATGAATGCAGGAAGGAATGATGTAGTGTCCTTGCATTAGTTGTCTTTACTCTAGGGGCTCTCTTCCTCGTGATAGGTGGAGTACGGACTCGGTTGCTTTGATCTGCAAGGCTGGATGATCTTGGCAAGGTTGCGACATGGCTGAAGGGTCCCAGGAAGCTGAGTTGGTGAGGTTGACTAGACAATTGTTTTGGTTTACTCCCCCTCTCAAACTTAGCTGTCTGTGAATACTTTAAGTTTGTTCTTCAAAGAAAGAAACCTTTCAATAGACAGGCTTTGTGAGCATATCAACTGTTTGATCTTTTGTGGGTATGCATCTTATCTCTGCTCAGCCTCTTGCCACTCTTTTGCTTATGAAGTGCACATCAATTTCAATGTGTTTCGACCTGCTGTCAAAGACGGGTTTTTCTACTAATTGAATTGCACTTGAATTGTCACACTATATCACTGTTTTCTTTTTCAATTTTATGTTGAGTTCGGATAGTGAGGAATACAGGCAAGAAATTTCAGCTGCTGTTTCAGCCAACAACCGATATTCTGATTCAGCACTTAACCTTGACACTGTTTTCTGTTTCTTGGAGCTCCAGCTGACTAGGTTTCTTGCTAAGAAGATTGCAAATCCTCCAGCTTATCTTCTGTCATCTGGAAGCATTCCACCAGAAATTCAGGGGTAAGTTCTCTTGTGCCAAGATTGTCAAACCAGTTTGTACAATGTGTGTGTGTTTTCTTTCCACAATTCCAATTTGAATAGATGTATGGGGCAAGAGTATTTAGTAATCACATCTAATTCCTTTAGAATTGGTTCAAGAGGTTTTTATTCAGCTCCCATATCAGTTTGTTGGATGGCTATCTTCTGATTCAATTGGTTTTCAATCTGAGTTCAAGAATGTTTGAGATGCTTGGCCTTTGTTTTGCAAGGGAAAGATCCATGTGAACTTTGTGAAATCATCAACCATGCTTGTGTAAAATTTAAAATTGTATCCTGAAGACATAGGGGCTCCAGAGTCTGAGTAAACTATTTCAAGAGGTCTTGAGGTGTTAGTTTTACTAAATTTCAGTGGAAGTCTATGATTTTTACCATATTGGCATGCTTAACAGAAGTTTAGAAATTGGTTCTTATTAATATGCCTGAAACTCTTGCATGATGATATGATTTTCATAAGAGTTTGATCACTGGGGTGACCAAGTTTCCTATGAAATACATCCATAAGTATGTGCAGGTCTTGTAGACTCAATACTAACAGACTTGAAAGGAAACGAACTAGTTGACCCTGGACTTCCAAATGGGCTAGAATTAACCAAAGCATAAGAAGAAATGGCTGAAAACGTGGACTCTAATTTATTGACTCTTGTTCCTAGATGGTTGTCTTCTCTTCCTCTTATGTACTTTAACAGGTATAGCCCATCTTTAGCCACCCCTCGAGCAACACTTTCCTGGTCATGTCCTTTGCAACACACTCGATATCATTAAAGTCAACAGTTAAGCCATTTTCTCAGAAGGTTTTTTGTGATGTGAGAAACATGGAGAATGTTTTTCAGTTTCAGAAATTTTCTGTTTCTAGCATGTAGTTTGTTGCCTCCTGTGTGCAAAATATCAAGTTTTTTTCCATCACCAATAATCAATTTATGCTTACCTTTGTACTCAGTCTTTGTGGACAGATTGCTTAGCTCACTTGCCACATGATTAATGTCTCCACCATCAAGATACCAGCCTCCTTCACCTCTCGGTTCCTGTGTTGTCATGTATGCAGAGGACTGAGCTTGATTGTTTGTATTCTTGGCTTGAAATCCTGATCAAATTGATACCAGCAGGTAGTGGCAATGCGACCTACTTTGTTGCAGATTTGGCATGTGGGTTTCGATCGGTTTCTTCCTTGGTGGCCTGAGAGCATTGGCTTCAGCTTGCTTGACTGCTTGCTGTGGTGTTTCTCTTCTGCTGATTCCAAGAGTTGGTTTTTGCAGTGAGATTTGCTTCAACCTTGATGTTGTCTGAGACATCGTTATGCTCAAGCCTACTGTCGAAAATAAGAAGCTGTGCATAAACATCTTCCAAGGTCAGCAAATACTCTAAGCCAAGTCCATTTGAAATGTGTTCCATCAGGTCCCCCTCGCTTATGCTCTTTCCTGTTATGGCCAGGGCATCTGAAATGCTCATTTTGAGAAGAAATCACTGATGGTCATGGAGCCTTTCTTGGTTGTCTGCAGCAGATGCTTGAGTTGCGTGATTCTGGCATGGCTTTGTGAGGAATGCAGCCTTGAGACAGCATCCCAGAGATCCTTCAAAGTCACACAACCCATGAAGGAAAATGAACACATTCTCACTTATAGTGGAGAGCAGCCAACTCAGCAAGAATTGATCTTGTTTTTCCCACAGATGAAAAGCTGGATTTTCAATGTTCTGGATATTTTGTTGTTCATCTACAGTGGTGATGAACATTTCTGGCATTCTTTTGGCTCCACCAATATAACCTTCAAGGTCATTACCTCTGATGGTAGGCAGAACTTGTGTTTTCCAAACCAGGAAGTTGTGTCTATCCAATTTGATTGGTGCACTGAAGGTGATGCCACTGGATGATTGTTGGTTTTGTGGAATTGGAGAGGTGTTTGGGTTTGAAATCACAGTATTTCCAGTAGTGTTTGCCATTGAAATGGCTCTGATACCAAGTTAATTTGGTGAAAGAAAGATATTGCAGTCGACAAAAGTTTTGAGATAAAGGCCAAGATTTTTTTGCACTGCCTCCCTTGCTTTACAGTGATGAAAAATACAAGTTTATATACAGCTACAAAGTGCTAAAATCTTCTGTATGTTACGGCTGTAATTACGAAATATGAAAATGTAGAAAAAGGACATTCTGTTATATACTGGCTCACAGAAGTGAATCGGGATTCTGAGGAGAAGTAATTTGCTGAAGATTGGGAAGAACGACAAAATCTCATTGCTATGTCACAGCACTTTTGACTCCATGGGAGATGCTTGTTAACTAGTTAGTACTCGAGACTAATGACTGTAATTATATCCAGATTTTATTTTGGACAGATGATATGTCATTACTTGTTTGTTCTTTTACCCAATCAGACATCCATAAACCGAAACAACATTCTTCTCTGGCAATTCTGAATCTGATTCTTTCGCATAGTGTACGAAGCTAGTAGATTGATGTCAAGACAATGTTCAAAATCAAGTGGAAGGCAGGAGGCAGTGAAGCTAGTGCTGTGGAAATTTGTCCAAATCAGAATCCAAACAGGGTAAGCATCATGCGCCCCCCCTCCTCTTTTTTTAATTAAAATTGAACTTAGCACGTGATGAATATTTAAATTGGATTTTATCACAAAGAAAATTCAGGGTTATGTAAAAAACCTCATCAACAACGTTAGATTCTTGATCAAAACATTCTCATTGGATACCCCACATGTCCCTACATAGTCCCCACCATAAATATCTTAATAACCGCATTGAACTCCCCTAAGCTGTCGAAGC
Source organism: Xylocarpus granatum (assembly GCA_019650275.1). Lineage (NCBI taxonomy): Eukaryota > Viridiplantae > Streptophyta > Magnoliopsida > Sapindales > Meliaceae > Xylocarpus > Xylocarpus granatum. Next base: position 164,686 of record BNST01000546.1, on the reverse strand, counting down.
AGAGAAACCAAGCTGTCCCCTCCTCGCCGTAACTTTAAAATATTGTTATTCCCATTCTAACCCCATCCACTTCTTCAGCTCTCCCTCCGCCTGATTTTTGCCTCAAATAATCTCTCTCCGGGGATAGAGACTCTAAGTTCTCTCTCTAAATAGAATATAAATTACTATGTCTCCTTCATCATAAACCCTAGCTTGGTGAGCGTAGCCTACAGTGTTACTGTTGTCATTTCTTGCGCCATGTGTCGGTGATATCATTTCACTTTTGTGATTCATAGGCGAAGGAGAATAGGAAGATGTATAGAGACCGAGCGGTCGGTGGGTCGAAGTCGGAGGTGGTTTTGGGACCGGTTGATCGGAAGCGTATTAACGACGCATTAGGCAAGCAGCTGGAGAGATCTTCGCCGTCCACTTCGAGAACGACGATCAACGGCAAGGATATGTCGTCTGTTCTGTTGGGGAACCATCCAGCTGATCATTACCGAGACTCTCGCTCTGCTTCTCTCCCCAAAAACCTTGCTTCTGATGGTAAAATTCGTATACATACATCTCTTCGCAATCGGATGAACACAAGCATTCATGCATTTATGTATCTCAGTGAAGCGAAACCCTGTGTAGATTTGGTTTATCTGATATACAGAATTATTTCTTTCTCTTGATTCGGATTTTTTTTTCCAAGAAAAAAGGTGCCTTTTCCTGTGTTAATTTGAAAGGTTATGTTTTGAGTTACATTAAATGATGAAGGAAGTGTTGTATATCATTGTTTGTTGTGGTTAATTTAAGATGCAAAATTTACAAAGAATACAAATTTTCTTTTACATGTTTGCCAGGGGTCTGCACGTAATCATCAACTATGAATATTTAAAGTGATCAGTTTTGGTGAGTAAATGTACTCAAGGAGCTATCTGTCAAACTGTGAATGCTCCATTTGATCATTATGCTTCAAGAGAATTGCTGTTAAAGTCACAGTTTTAGGACTGCTGAAATGGACCTTTATCGATTTGTTAGTGATGGATGATAGTCTTAAACTAGCCGATTTCGTTAAACTAGCCGATGTCGGTAATCTTGTGAGAAGTATTTCTCCGAGTTAAAATGAGTCTGTAAAGTTTTAACTAATTTTAAATCACTAGTGCTGCATGCATGCCAACTGTTTTATATGGACGTGATTCTGCCATTCCCTTTAGGTTACTTCATATTTTTGTTGTATAACTACAATATCTATCTCCTGCTTGTGAGCATGTTATTAAGCATTGTTTGTTTGGATAATAATGACGTGGATATTCCTATCAATAATAATAATTTTAGTGAGATATGTGTAGATCCTTGTTCTCATCATTAAACTGCAATCATTCATGTATTTAATGCACTTGTACAAGATCTTATTTTGCTGCCTCTGGCTGCTGTGTTTTGTGAAGCTTTGCAACAGATTAATTTTATTTGTAAAGAATAGAACACACACTCTCTTTCCTACCTATATACTTACCACCTATAAATATTGTAGAATGTTCTCTTCAATTCACTGATGCAAACGATTCTCATTTGGCTGTAGAAGAATCTGAAACAGACAGTGAAGAGTCAGATGTCAGTGGTTCTGAGGGGGATGACACGTCTTGGATTTCATGGTTTTGCAATCTTCGAGGAAATGAATTCTTTTGTGAAGTGGACGATGATTATATACAAGATGATTTTAACCTCTGCGGCCTAAGCAGTCAAGTTCCTTATTATGATTATGCACTTGACTTGATTTTGGATGTTGAGTCCTCTCATGGTAAGCTTGTGTAGTAGCTATACTTTCCATCTTTGTTTCTGTATATTCTTCTTGAAATGATCAGTATATATTTTAAATTATCATTGCTATAGTAGTGTGGAGTTATTCACATTAATTCCTACTGGCACAATGAAACTGCAATTTCATGATTTTGTTATATTGTTATCCCATCTTAGGAGCTGATGCTTCTCTTAAATCCTTAGTTGTTTTACCATGTTTGTATTTTTTTTAATTTATTTTTTGTTGGGTTAACCAAACTTTGATTGGTTGGAATTTATAGGTGATATGTTCACAGAGGAACAAAATGAATTAGTTGAATCTGCAGCAGAGATGCTTTATGGTCTAATTCATGCCCGATACATTCTGACAAGCAAAGGAATGGCTGCAATGGTGAGATTTTTCTTTGAAAGTTCTATGCATTCATGGCTCCATGTGGTGACACTGTAGAATTAATGTTGAGGAATCTTTTACAGCTAGATAAATACAAGAACTATGACTTTGGAAGATGCCCAAGAGTCTACTGCTGTGGACAACCCTGCCTCCCAGTCGGTCAGTCGGACATTCCTCGTTCGAGCACCGTGAAAATATACTGCCCCAGATGTGAAGATATTTACTACCCTCGATCCAAATATCAAGGTAGTATCCTTTGAATTTTCTTTTCATTGACATATATTTTTTTGTTTGTTAAACTTCCTAGATTAACAAAACCAGAAAATTGCTAGATACATATGACATCTATAAATTGGCTTATATATTTGGTTTTGGCATCTTAATTGTGGTTTATTGTTGTATCAACTTTAGACTCATGCATGATACATGTAGTGCAATTAATCTTTTCAGTCTAGCACCATGTGCCCAGGATAACTTGCTTTGCAAATATTTCCTAAGTTTCTTTAACTCTACCTAGACATTGATGGAGCCTATTTTGGAACAACATTTCCACACCTGTTCCTGATGACACATGGACACCTCAAGCCACAAAAGGCAGTACAGAGCTATGTTCCAAGGGTATTTGGATTCAAGATCCACAAACCATGATGCTGAAATGGGAAGGTTTCTTTTGGGTGAGTCTTCGTAAAAATTGTGTACGAAGCTTCTATTTGGAAGTTTGCAATTGATAGCCTTCCTTGTTATCGCAATGTGGGCTCCCTTTAATATGTTATAAAATAGTATGATAAAGAACAATTCACTGTCATGTAAAGCAATTATTTGTTTTCAATTTTAGTTGCGTGAGCATCTTTGTAACTTGGTTCTTTTTTGGGTAGAGTAAGTATTTTAATTGCGACGTATATTTTTTAGTTTTGCCTTCTTTACACTATCCTAATGCCATGTAGATTTTTTGCACTTTTGTTTATCACCTCACGTTTCAAGCTTGTAGTTGTGTCATGCTTAATGGTCAGAATTTGTTGTTATATTTTTGATGACTGATTTCTGTTTATTGTGTTTCTTCTCCATTGATGATCCATGTAACTACTCTCTAAGCTTCTGCTGTAAGTTATGTTGTTGTGATTGGTAAGATGAAAAAGGCAAAACAAAGATTAGTTGGTCTCCCCACCAAGAGATTTGGATACAGCATGGATACCTAATTATACCCTTTATTTTTGCATTCTTTTGTAGTTAGTTTACAGATACCCCACTACGATTGTGCGTAAGCAGGCATTATAGTGGATGGCCAGTGGCATTCAGCTAAAAACCGTTTTGTCTTTTCAACGATCCACTCCCTTCTTATTAAATGGTTTCGTTTACGTTCTAGTTATCTCTGTGATTTAGGCATACCGTGTATGTGATACAGCTAAAGCAATGCAGTAACAGTCATCCTTGGAATAGCATGTCTGACATGGGTCGGTTGGGTCCTTTAGGACATCACTATTTTGGGCTGCCACTATAATTTAAAAAAGACAGGATTGTTTGATGATCTTTTTCATACCATGCTTGCCGAGGCCCACGATTCCCAGGTTCTTCGCCGCATGGGCGAAAAGTGCAGCAGCATTGCACGTTAATCTTGACAAAAGGGTAGGCCAAAAGTGCTCATCAGGGATGGAACCATTGTTACTAAACCGAAGGTGAAGTTCCAACTTTGCATCCCGATATTTGCTTCTCAAGTCTCAGCTTTTGCTTTCTTCCTACGACAGAATCCACTCCTGGCTTTTCAAATATCCTTGTCATTATTCTAAATCTTAAATTCTAAGATTCTGATTGTACACCTTGCATTCAAGGACTGCAATTGGCTGGATTAGGTGGCATGATGAAGAAATCACTGTCCTTTATGCCATGTTCAGGATTCAGCGTGGTGATATAATCCGCCTCATCTAGTTCCAAAACTTTCCCCATCAAGCTTTGAATGATCTCTCTCTCTCTCTCTCTATTGAATGAAGTCGCGACAGTGAAATTGTAATCAATCAGTCAGATTCTATTTATAAAAACAACAATTCTCCAACTAAAATCCAAATGGGTAATTTTATTTAGTAATTTGCCCTCGTACAGAAAGAGACACTGACATTTTTGAAGCAAGGCGGATCCCCGTCCACCTTTGTTTATTATTATTGTTATTAAAAAAAAATAGACTAAGAAGTGACAGGACATGAATATTGATAAAGGAAGGTGCGGTGTCGTATGAAGGGATTAGGAGACAGAGTAGGAGGAAGAGGATGAAGAAGACAGAAGAAGCCATGAAATGGAGAGGCAAATCAGATGTGGACAATAACAAAGTAAACCCACCACCCAATTCCAATTTATTATTATTATTATTTAAAAGTATTCATTGGCAAGCACAGACCACAACACAACACTGAATCAGCTGATGATCTCTATGTTAATCACGATGATTAAGAAACATAATCGACGCCTTGATGAATCATCGTTATGTGTAGTTTGATAAAGAAACTAGTAAATAATTAAACAAGCGTGCTTATATCATAATAAGACATGATCATACCTTAAAAAATTTAAAAATAAAAAAATCTGATGGATTAAGAGACAGCAATGGAGCGGGAGCACGTGGGGGGACAAGTAGTGGTTGTTGATGACGTATCTAGGTTTAACAAATAATTAATTGATAATCAGACTTTTTTTTCATGATTAATATTAAGAGGTTTAAGCTGTGAATTGTCTCACTAATTATAACTAATATTGCAATTAATTAAAAATATTTGTGCATGATTAATTACGAATTCTCCGTTGTAGTTTAGATTTATTAGATTATTAGAATTGTTGGAATAATTATATATAAAATAAGTAAAAATTAAAAAGAAAGAAAGCACATGGGATTGGAGGAGTTGTTACAAAATCTTGCATTACAAATTTAAATATAATTCTTATCAATGCGGCGACGTTTTGACATTATTATAATAATTATTATTTATTTATTTATTTTTGTTGTTGTTGTTGTGGGCAATTATTCGAGTGAGAGAGGACTGAAATAATAATAATATTTAATATATTTTTTAATAAATTTTAATACTTTTTAAAAATAAAAAAATAATAAAAATGTTTCAAGAACGATTGACAATTTGATTTTTCTTTATTAAATCAAAAAGAGTGATGGCATTTTAGTAATTATGAGGGAAAACCGGGGTTCTTTCTTTCTCAACTGGTTTCAATTTAGCCTGCTAAAACCAAAACGAAAACCAGGACAACACTGCACACAGAATACTCATTCGCAATCATGGCGGCATACGCTTTTAGCAAGACTGTGTTATGATATTTCTCATTTCTCTATGTAAATGTATCTGAAGAAATCTGTACGGCAAAAAACGGATCGAAGTAGAAGAAAGCTCTGTTACTGGCATCTCTTTCAATTTGTCTACCCCACTCACAATACACTACTCAAAACATACCCATCTCCATATCCAAATTCCGCTAGCTTGAACTGTATTCAACCATGAAATCATGCTGTCTACACCGCACTGAAGACCTATAATGACCCGAGCAATCTCACACTCCCCTACTTTTTCTTCCCTCAGCGGTCACCCGAAGAAAAGTTTAAATCGTGAATTTCCTGCGTACTCCTTTTTGTGTTCTTTGCTTGCAACAAAATCTTTTGCTCGAAAACTTGTTCAAAATGTATACCGTGTTTGTTTGCTTCGATTTCACTTTCGGTTTCTCATTCTCTCTTTAGTTCCATCACTTTACTTCTTCTTTACCTGTACCTACACTCGCCGTTTTCTTGTGTTTAATTTCATTTTTCTTCTTGCTTTCTGTCTAACCATTTTGTTGATCTCTCTCAATCTCTCCCTCCTGCGTTTTCCTTCTCTTCGTTCACTTCTCTCTCGCACACTGCCAATAAAGTTTGTTTCTTTGCTCACTTCATTGGCCGAAGAACCATTAAAACCCGTTGTTTGGTCAATTGGGTCAAAACCAAAACCAGCCAATAACCCGAATTCAGGTTCTGGGGTGTACGTTTACCGTAATGGGGATGTGTTTGAGGGAGAATTCCATAAAGGAAAGTGTTCGGGAAGTGGGGTTTATTACTATTTCAAAAAGGGGAGGTATGAGGGTGATTGGATCGATGGAAAGTATGATGGATATGGTGTTGAGACATGGGCTAGAGGGAGCAGATATAGGGGTCGATTGAGGCAGGGTTTGAGGCATGGGATTGGGTTGTATAGGTCCTGCACTGGCGACGTTTATGCTGGGGAGTGGTCTAACGGGCAGTGTCATGGGTGTGGAGTTCATACTTGCGAGGATGGGAGTAGATATGTTGGGGAGTTCAAGTGGGGTGTAAAGCATGGCCTTGGTTATTACCATTTCAGGTATATCTGATTCAACTTTGGTTCGTTTCATGTGTTTAACCTAACAGTGGTTGATCAATGGTTTTTTTAAGTTTTTTCTTTAATTTCTGCCTGTTATGCTGTTTGATTCTTCATTATAGTTTATCCAAATTTGTTTATTAGTTCTTTGGTTTAAACGTTGGCATTCATGTTATTTGATGTGTTTTTGAGGGTTTATTGAGGTATAAGCACTAGTTTTGCAAAGTTTATAGTTTCTACCAGATTATATAGGGGGAAATGGTAACTGTTAACATTGAGCTTTAGTCTATTCAGCTCTGGCTTATCTGTTACTGATTTCGATGAACAAATTCTTTACAAGGTATGTTCAATCTAAATTTCTGCAGATTCATCATTTACGTTTTCAAGTTTACTGCATGGTTTATTATTTTTCCCACTCATAAGCTAGTGAATGATATGAAATCATGAGCTGTAACTGTAAGGTTATTGTGCAATTATTTCTGAACTTAATAGAGAAGGTTAGGTGTTTGTATGATTCTGTATCAGTTCTACAATGTGATCACATTGGTTACATGTAAATCAATTTTAAAAATGATTGGTGTTTTGCCATGTAGAAATGGGGATACATATGCTGGAGAATATTTTGCGGACAAGATGCATGGTTTTGGAGTTTACCAATTTGGAAATGGTCATCGGTATGAGGGGTCATGGCATGAGGGAACAAGGCAGGGACTAGGTATGTATAATTTTAGAAATGGTGAGACACAATCTGGTCACTGGAAAAATGGGATTCTTGATATTCTGAGCACACGAAACCTGAATCCTGGATCTCCCTATCATGTCAGCAGTTGCAAGGTTCTTAATGCTGTCCAGGTAATTTTGTTTTGTCGTGTTATGATAGTATGAATGAATGATCTTGAAGAATATCAGTTTAATTATTGAGCAAGGAAAAAATGCAATCATGAAGGCTTTGCACATGAAGGAATTAATTAAGAACAACTAAGTACAATTACATTTTCAATGTTATTGTCTTTGTTGTCTAGATGGGCTTATATTTAAGACAAAATTAAAATAAAATCAAAGCAGACAATGGATAGAAGTCAAGCTCATTTGATGGCTCAAATGATTAGGATTACAACCCTTGTGTTTGTATGTGAGCACATTGAATGTTGGCTGTCAAAATGATGTTTTTCTGCACAACACTATGGAATTAAACCAAGAGAGCATAAATTCATAATTAGATGAGCATCAAGTAGCTACACACTCAATGGCTTGCAGGGTAGCTTGGAGCCTATTTAAAAATCCATGTAGAAAATAGTAATGTGGCTTGTTATCTTGTTATATGATGGTACTTTTGTTGGATCACCTGAGTGTAGTTGATTTGGTTACTGTAACTACTTGTAGCTCATTGATCATGATAATGCATACTAGGTGCATTTTTGCTTATAATCCTATTATCCCTGTACTTAGATCATGGGTTGGAACTGGATGAATAGCTTAAGCATGTTGATGTTGTGTTGAACTTGTTAGTCTATTTGTCTCAATGAGATTTGTTATTAGTAACTACTTTAGTCAATCATGAGCTTTTCTTTAGCCCCATTATACATGTACTCATATTGATGATTGGCTCTCTGAAAGAATTGCTTAAACATGTTGATTTTGTGTTGGCAATCATCTGTTTATTGGCTCGCTGATTTTAATCGAATATTGTTTAATAAGCAGGAAGCACAGCGGGCTGCTGCAAAAGCACATGAGTTGGCAGGGGTGGAGGAAATGGTGAATAAAGCCATAGTGGCTTCCAATAAAGCAGCAAATGCTGCTAGAGTTGCAGCTGTTAAGGCTGTCCAAAGTCAAAATGCACCACAACAATGGTGATGACATACAAACTCAAGTTATCTGATTCTGGAAAGGTTAATGGTTTAAGAATGTTGCTTCTATGGTTAACTGCCAGAATCACATTTTCTTTCTTTGTGTCGAAGCAAAACAAAATTGCAAGTGCTGTGAAAGAGGGACCTTTTTCTCTTTCTTTTGCAGTTCCTTTGATCTCGTGTTGGTTACTGCTGCTTTTCCAATACAAGATGCAATTGCAAGGTGCCTTCTTGGAACCCCATTCTGTCACTAAAGTTGATGGCTGATTGCGGAGCAAGATGGGTCCTTTTAACGGGGGTGGGGGGTTTCTGGGTTCATTAACATGTACATAAAGGTGAGTTGTCTGGAAGATGGCACGAAGACGCCCGAGTTTAGCTTTTATCAAATTTGCTTTTGTAAATTTAAGTAGTATATTTCTCCGCTAGTGCTGGATAAAAGCTGTCCAGCCAAGCCGATGTTGTATCCCTTGCCTGCTTATCTTCAATAGAAGATGAAAAATAGAGCATCTAATATTCTGAGACTCTCCAACAACTTTATTGTCTTTATAGCTCTAAAATTTTCCTTCTGAAATTCGTTTTTGTGCTTCATTAGACGTGGTGTGTGCGAATCCCTGTGCGTCTGTGCTTGAATCCAATTCCATTCCTCAACATCCAACTCTGAATCGTTTTGGTTATGAACGCTTTTTCTGAGGGTAATGAAGAATATCACCTTCTGTCATTGCAGAATGGCCACATTCAGGCAACAAGAAGCCTTTTCCATGCTCTAAGCAAATTGAACATAGAAATCATTCTTATCGGTTGGTCTTGATTAACAGCATTACACGTAATACTATTTACCCAATTTAGTGTTACCGGGAAAATCAAACAAACCACAATTTGATCAAACCAATAAAGAAAAAAACAACATAAAAGCAAAATTGGAAACAAGCATCCCATACTAAAACAAATCCAGAAGTTTTCATTGCCTACGATCAACTGTTTTTGCATATAGAAATGTGAAATTGTTGAATGAAAAATGATTTAAGAAGTTTGTATTTGAAACTAAAAACCACACTTCCTCAATGGTGACTGCTGCTCAGCTTTCAGTTTGCTCCCTCAACCTACGGATTGTGCTCCTCACCGTTACTGCACTAGCAGTGCTGCAAAAATAACAAAAGAAACCCGTTACTACTTGGATAGGAAAAATGAAAACTGCAGAAGTGGCGGGCAATGAAAATCCTCACTTCAAAGTGTAGGCACCGCCTGCTTTGACTTTACCACAGTCCTTGCAACCCCAAATGCCAACAGCCTTTCTCTTAACTGCATACTGCAGAAGAAAGTTACAATTGAAACCAAGAATCAGTTATTAAACCCACAAAAACAAAATTAATCATCTTCACAGAATTAGAACACAACAGCAGAAGCCATACCTTCCCGCAGAATTCACAGAAATATTTGCTGTGCTGACTAACCTCCATCTTCTTAATTTGCTTCCGCAAACTGGCACCATAACGGGTACCTGCATCGAGAGACAAACTATAAATCCAAACTTTACTAGTAGAGATCCACCGGAACTTGATTGTGAACAAAAGTACATATAAATGATTAATATCAAAAGAATGATATAAAAGGATTTCAATAATTAATTGGCACCTACCATACTTTCCAACTATTCCAGCCTTCTTTGTTCGCTTTGTCTGAATCAAAGAAAAATGCATCAACTCAGAACATCACAACAAAAAGATGCTTATACATGGACGGAGCGAAAGATATTAACTCTCTTCCCCGGCAGTTACCCCCTTAAGAAAGTTATGAAAATTCATTTTGGTGTGACTACTAAACCATGAAATGGAAGAAAATTTCCCTGTAGCGGAACTGAGAAAAACAAGACTGCAACTTCTCAATTTGGCAAACCGGAAAATAAACTCAGTTCACACCAAGCAACAAAATCAAAAAACTTGAAAAACATGCATTCCTATCTCGAGAAACAAAAATCTAAATCCATAAATACAGGTACACATAAAAAGTCGAGCAGCAAGAATTTAGATACGGTAACTATCAGCTACTACTGTGAAAAAAAAATCCAAATTTCATAATCTTAGGAAAATCAAACTCGAAATATGCATACCAAGCCACACTTTATTGCTTGAATCTTAACAGATTCATATTGCTTGAATCTTAACAGATTGAAATTTGTCTTTTTTTTCGCATCATTAACGAATAGACATAATCCATACAGAATGAAAGAGAGAGGCGTACCATGGTGGTTGTGGAGCGATGGATCTAATTCTTCGGCAGGCAACAGCGACTCGTGACGGAGAGCCACTAAAAAGCTCTAGAGCTTGTTTTTCTGTGGAATTTATATAGCTCCTAGAAGCCGGGTAGAATCGAGTTAATGTGGGCCGACCCAACTTAAACAAATAAGGAGGGTCCAACTAGATAGGCCCAATCCAAAATCCCTTCTGACAGTCCGCTAAAAATTATTTCAATACGCTTCATGGAAAAGTACAATAAATCTCTCTATAATTATATTCCATACATGAATAATTTTTATATAATATAATCATAAAAAATTATAAATTTTTTAAATTTTATTGAAAAAAATTTCCTTTTACATAAACTGAAAACAGGACAAGTATGTAAAAATGTTTCTTGTTTCTCTGAGAATGCATCAATCAAAAGAAAACTGAATAACAGCAGCAACAGATTGGAAGCCTGATACTTGGATTTTTCTAACCCACAAAATAACACCAGTCTCCATATCCAAACTCCACAAGCTCGAAATGAATTAAACCACTTCTGTTTAACATCAAACAGACAGCCAACAATGACCCAAACAATCTCTCACTGCTCTACTTTTCATTCTCTCAACAATCACCAGAAGCAAAGTTAAAAATACTTAAATCTTCTTCCCTCTGTTTCTTTTCACTTGCATGAAAATTTGCTGCCTACATTTTAAAAACTGACTTTAGAATTGTCTCTGAACTACTGTTTTTATTTTAAAAAATGATCAATCAAATGTATTTTTGAATAATTATTATACAAGTATAGACAGACAATTGTAACTAAAACTGCACAACACACAGACCCTGACTACAACGAAACTGTTAATGAAACATAACATTCTACACTATTGCATATTTTACCCATCAGCCAACAACTTTTAAGGAGATTGTTGTCCATACCTTGGACGTCAGTTATCCACGAAGGCAAAACTCTTAATCAACTCAGATTCTTTGGGCTGGGGTATGATCTTTTCAATCAGTTTGTCATGTTGAACCATCTCATCCAAAATTCTATCCTGCAAATTATCAGATGCAATTGTCTGCTTATTATCACCTCCTTCACAAGAAGAGAAGACCAAATTAGACCATCGGTCCTTCATAGCTTTTCGACAATATTTCTTCCCTTCTATTGTCTCAAGTGTAATAAGATGGTAGACATGCACAACCCTTCTCTGACCAAGTCTGTATGCTCTGCTTATAGCTTGTCTTTCCACTGATGGATTCCACGCAACATCAAGCAACACAATTCTTGACGCGCCCACAAGATTTATCCCTTCGCAACAAGCTCTCGTTGAGGCAAGCAGTACCCTTGCTTCGCTCGTCGGATCATTAAAAACATTAATTGAAGACTGACGTCGCTTTACATCCCGTTTCCCATCCATATACAACACCTCCTTCCCTTCCAGCCAACTTAAACTATACTTAAGTTGTTCCATTATGAGTGTTAATGGCTCAATATATTGACTGAAAACTAAAACTTTTTCATTGATAGCATCACTCAGCTGGAGGAGTATCAAAAGAAATTTTGTCTTAATACCAGCCTCAGGGTTCAATCGAAGTCCTTCTAACTTGTCCCTGACAACAAGAAAATCCTCTTTCTCAAGGCACTGCTCGGGTAACAGAGAAGGGTGTATGGAGATCAAACACATGCGGTAATTCAATTCAAGAGAGCCGTTGCTTGCTCCTTGAACGGCCTCAAAGAGGCTCTTCTGAAAATCATCTGGCTGTAAAACAACGACGGAGTGCCTCAACCCAGGAAGGCTTTCTTGTAATACATTACCTTTATGTATATGCACAAATGGTGCAATCATGTTTCTAAGCTCTTCCAGTTTCTCCTCAAATCTATCATCAACGACTTTACCAATGCAACTGCTCAGAGAGGCCAATATCCCTTTTTCTGCATTGCTCTTGCACCCACGCTTTTTTTGTATGTGTCTCAGGTTTCCAGGTTGCTTCTTGTCTGCAAACTTTGGCACCACCAAACCTAAAGTATTGCCAAGCTCTTCAAAATTATTCTGGAATGGAGTACCTGAGAGGATGATACGCCTTTCAGTTTTAATTTTTGACAGAGCCTTAAACATACCAGTCTCATCATTCCGAGGAGTGTGCCCTTCATCAAAGACAAAAAGACCAGGAAGCTCAAGCAGGATTTTGCTGACTTTACTGCCTTCTTCCTTGAACTTTCCAGTCTTTTCATCCACAGTAACAAGTTGGTCGAACAATCGATAAGTGATTCCCAAAATTCCTCTATCCTTTTCCCAGGAATACAGCTTCACCATCCGAATTAGTTTTAGCCTTCCTTCTCCATGTTTCACCTGGCTTATTAGACTGACAGCATGAATATTCTCCCTTCCAGACAACTGTGGCTTGTTTAGGTTATGAAAGGGAATGTCAATTCCCCACTTTTGGAACTCTTCTTCCCAGGTAAGCAGCATACTGCGAGGAGCAACAATGACAGGCCTGCATCTTGGATACAATCTCATGTATGATTGTAGAAATACCATTGCCAGACGGGTTTTCCCTGTCCCTGGAGCATGTGATATTATACATCCATTCCCACCATCAATGTTGATTGAGTTTTTCAGCTCCTCAAGGTTTATTCCTCCAGCTATATTCTTCCAAATAAATTCGAAGCCTTCACGCTGATGTGGATACATGCTATTTTTAACACCAGGAACAAGGTCCCATACTGTGCCTTGTGGATGAGAAAGGGGATCACTGCCATACTGGAAGTCAAAACCAGAATCGTGACTGTGAAGCTCATTAAGTATTGAATTGTCCCTTCTGTTGGGGTCCTTCCAGTCTGATCTTTCCCTAGGACATTTAGCCTGCAATATGCCAAAAGGATATTTCAAAATCAGTTATATCATGCTCATTTTCTTTTTAAAAAGGAAAGAGATAAGGGAATCTAAAGAAGAATTAAAAACAGAGCTTCAGTTATGAAACATTCAGCTCATCCATACAATTCACATCCATAACAAACAAAGGGCAATGTAAATTGGTTGGAATAAGTAATTGCATTCTGTAAAAACACTCATGCTTCAATGCAATGCATATCACATTAGCAATTTACCATGTTAACAACATATAGAAAAACATCAAATTATTACTTACAAAAGATGGTACCACATGTCTAATCTCCACTTTCACAAAAGAGCATAATCTGCACACAATTCCTATTTCATCATCAAGAATGAGCTCATGACTCCCTTGATTACAAAACGTTACTTGATTTCCAGCTTTATGAGATGAAGCAGCTTCATTTTTAACCTGCTGATAAAGAAGGTATTAAGTTTGCTATATTCTTTGACCAAGAATGCAAATAACAACAAGCAAAATATAAGAGATTTGATAAGCTGAAATCATCATAAATTTGGAAACACTAATCATAAACACACACAATACCTTACCAGTTCAACAACATTATTTTTGTACTAAAAGATCACGATCATAAAATGAATCAACATAGTCTTTTAGTACACAAAGTCAAGTATTAGAACATGTTCAATAATTTATCCCACAAGCCTCCCATTACAAGTTCATAACACTTAAAAGTAACTTACACAAACCAACAATAATATGATAAAAACACTCGATCATTATATGAATTACTCTAAAGCAATTTATTTAGGTATATGAAATGTAAATTAGAAGTTGGAACATCAAATTAGATAATGAAATAAACATCTACAACATTAAATTAAAACCCTACACCTGAAAAGGAAGTAAACCTGCTTTCATTTTTTTTCTGATTAGAACAAGGATGGTAATGACATTGCGCAAATTCCAAGTGACTAATCATTGATCACAAATTCATTCATGAATAGCATTTTCAAGCAGCCAGCTAGAAACAGTAAGTTACATTGCAGTCTACGAAACAAAATTGATACTGACAAAACCAGGCTATATAAGGAATTAATATACAAAATATGAATATAATGATTTTGTGCTTCATAAATTACAATGCCAACCTACCATGAGAGTGTCAGCAGAAGTTATCTCACTAGCTTTGAGAGCAAAGTCCATCTCAGCCCAAAGATTATCTAACTCTTTCTCATACTCTGTTTTCTCAGGTGGAGTTGACTCCTCCTCAATGCCGAATGTAAACTTCAATGGAAGAGTTATCCCAGAAGCAAATTGACTTCTCTCTTCTTCTAAAACCTCACTGCCACAGAAAGAATCTTCTGAAGGAACTTCTCCCACGTTCAAAATGGAATTAACAAGAATTCTTTGAACATTGCCATCCTTTAGGGCACGACTGCGTTTTCTCTTTGCGGACTTTGTCAATTTCCCCTTCCTCTCACCTTTCACAAATCCTTTCTTCAAGCTTTTATCATCATTTTCCCTCTTCTCATCGTTTTCCATCTCTTCATCGTCACCATCAACAAAAATAAAATCCTCGTCGTCATTTTCTTCCAACCCCCAGTCATCCCCATCACCTGAAACCACCACCTCATCATCGCTGTCATCCAATATAATAGGCATTGTATCATCTATTCCCTCAGTACCCCTTGCTTTCAAATTCTCCAACTCTTCAGGTCCAACACAATCACTGTCTCCTCCTACTGAATCCACATCAACATATTGTACACTAATATCCTCTTCCTTCTCAACTATGTCAATCTTTTCAATACCTTCAAATGGCTCATCATTTTTAAAACGTGACGATTCATATCCAAATTTTTCTTCTTTATTTTTCCTAATATTTTCATGTACCTCTACATCAACTTCTTGCGCACTAATTTCCTCGGCCTCCTGCTCAACCACATTAACCATTTCAATACCCCCAACTCGCTCATCAACTTTAAAAAGGGATGATTCAGTCTCCCTTTTTCCTCCTATTTTCTTCTTGCTAATACTTGCATACAACTCCCGGTACATAAGGGCCTCTTTAGAACGTGTTCTTTTTGCTATAGGTAGAGTATAATCCATAGTTTCGTTGTCACTCTGTCACAAATTCAAACAAAATACTGCATCATGCATACATATACCGGAATCAATATACCTACCTATACACATTCGTATAACAACCTATAGAACGTAAAGAAACCAAAAAAAGAATGACAATGAATAAATTCGACTTACAATGCCAACGGAAAGCACGAAGTAAATTTTTAATATCAAAACAAAGTTACAGCCAAGAATAGAAATCACACCGAATTAAAAACAGAAGGCAGAAATTTCTTTGAAAATCTATAAACATGATTAAAAAGACCGGTTACAGAGAGAGCGAGAGAGACAGTATTAATCACAATAATCAGAAAGCACGGAGAAGTTGCAGTCCAGAGGTAAATCTGTCTCTATTACTCAGCAGAACGTGAAACAAAGTTAAAACCCCAAAATCCGCCTACCGCAGACAGTTGAGAAAGGGACAGATTTACGAGAGAGAAGTTAAAGATTTTCTTCAAGGGAGAAGGCGAAAGGGCGGGAACAATTACTATGCATGAAACACGCCGACGAATGGCGGAATACTTTTGGTCTTCTTTCGTCAAAAATCTTTTTCTATTGTCACAGGGTTGCAGTTCAATGTCTTAATTGCCCCTTTTCACTAATAAATAAGAATTCTCCGCAAGATGGGTATGGATTCATGCAGCAGTGGGTTTGCGTCCAACTTGAAATATCAAACGTCTGATTTTCATGACCGGTGATGTGTACGTTCGGATTTGGGATGATGCAGTTACGCAAGAATGAGGTCTCGCACATAGAAAATTACTCTGTCGATATCACTTTAAATTCAAAACAAAAGAAATACGTATCAGTAGTAAAGTCAAATTAAAATATTAATTTAATAATTTAAAATTCAATTTTTATCCACATCACTTGTAATTATCGCATTAATAATTAGAAATATAAAGTAATTAAGAACTTAAAGAATTTTTTTTTCTAATTTTCATTTAGACCACGAAAATTTCCATTTAAAAGAAATTATGAGTTCATTTAAATTTTAATTATTTTCCTAATTTAAATTTAAGTTCGAAATATAATTTATAATTACCAAATCTGATCACCAATCACATCACCGGTGTTTTCTCGAAACGAGGTTAAATATGCCGATCTGCTTATTGTAGGGTTATGATTTCACCGTAGCCAAAGGCTTCATACATGCTACCATACACTTACACTGCACTAGATCGCGAGGGTAATTTATGTAATTATAGTAAACAACAATGTCAAAAACACTGCCTATACTGCTGGCACAGCGATACGGTAGAAACAGAATCCTCAGTAAATGTTGGGTGCATCTTATTATTGGGAGAATTTCAGTTTAATCCCTGAGGTTTTGAGAAATGTCACTTTAATTGAATAATTTATTATATTAATAAAAAACTCCATATTATTTCTCCTGTAATGTTTGCATTAGGTTACCGATAATCAATCAATTTCATTTCTATCCTTTAAACAAAATATTAATTAAAAATTATTTAATTAAAAGAATGTAATAATATGTTCACTTTTAACCAATAATAATAATTATTATTATTATTTTTTTTTAAAAAGAAAAAAAGAATATTATTTTGTATAAGGGAGGTAAATGGGAAATCCTCGTCTAAGTCATACAAAATCCTAAAATCGGACGGACAGTAGAGATTGACCAGACCATGATACCGTCAGGGGAGCTAACCAATACTTTGCCAATTGCCAGCTGGATCGACAACATAATAGCTAAACTTAGACAGGAGAGCCAACAGGACACCGCGTGCACGGCGGGCCCCGCTAGATACATTATTGTCTAAACAGCCAATCATACGGCCAGAATTGTCGCCCCATTTTTTATTTTTTATCCAAACCCCTCACCCTCGGAGCTGAAGCCTCCAAAACCAGCCAATTAGCTTACATTTTTTTCAAAAAATTACAAAATAAATAAAATTGAAAAGCATTCTGTCAATCACGAGAAGGCACCGTTTGTTTCCATCGATTAGATCGGGCGACATTGTAGAACCTCGTTTTCTATCTCCTCGATCGACACAGGTGCCGCATTGTGCGGATCCGATCTGAATTTGAAACCGGCGGTTCTGGTTGATAACGGATCTGATCGTCAGTGCTTGGTGTTTAAGTTCCTGTTTATGAATCGGAATTTGTGAATCTATTGGTTTTGTTTTTGTTTTCATTAGTAGCAGCTGCATTCGACATATTTGGCGATGATTTAATACAGGGGATTGAATGTTTGAACAAGTGTCGTAAAGATTTGAGCTATATTTTGAAGTTTGTGTGAGAAATGGATCTATCCTCAATCAGCGACGATTTAGCTGAGATCAACGGACAAATCACCGACATTTTCCGTGCTTTGTCGTAAGAAATAAATTATACATAATTTTATCTATTTTATTTTTCTCTGAGTCGCTGTCGTGGTAATTCTTTTGCAAAACATATGGTGATGTGATTTATGTTTAATTGCAGAAATGGGTTCCAAAAATTGGAGAAGATCAAGGATACCAACAGGCAGAGTAGGCAGTTGGAGGAGCTTACGGAAAAGATGCGGGAATGTAAAAGGTATTTGACACATGTGCTGTTCTTATTATTAGCTGTTTAGCTATGCTATGAATTTAACATGCATAATGACCGATAATCTAGTGTATTTTCTGCGCTCATAGTTATAAGTCGATTACTGGAAAAATTCTTGGGCCAATGCCTATGACAGTGGTCGGTAGTTAAGACTGAAGTTGTGGTGGGAGCAGAACTGAGTTTAGCTTATTGTTTCAAATATATGTTTTTGTAGAACATTCATTGTCTTGGTTAGGAAATAAGTAGCGATGAACATTAGATTAAAACTTTAGATTGTACCTGGGTTTCTGAAAATCTTGATTTGGCAAAATTCAATGAGACTGTAGTTGTGTGATTTATTTACATCATAACAACAGGGCTCGGGAATGGTTGAAGCCTGCCACATGTTTAAGAACTCTACTTTATAAATCAGACACCAGGCTAGATTCCAGCCACCTCATAATATCTGCTATCTCAGTTCTTTCATCATTATTTCTGTTGATTCTATCTAGGTAATTGTTGCCATTGGCTTAGCTGGGACTTGGTCATGACAGGGACGTCGACTGAAATTTGACCTATGTTTATAATGCATGCATTAGCAAGTGTCATCTCTTTTGGGGAAAAACCAACAGTGATTGCTCCTTTTCTATTTTCCTCTACTTTTTCTCTTCTTGAGATTTGGGGAATATAGTGGTATGAATTCTGGGGAGTGAAGTCATCTTGCATTTTTTGGTGTAGATTAGTTCTTTCCCTTGCTTCATGGCGAATTATTGTAAAGTCCATTTCCCTGCAGACATTGTCTAAGAAATCAGTCCTACACTTCTCGAGCTTATGCAATTTAGATCTTATGTTCAAAACCCTATATTATCTTAGCAGAAATCCATATCCTCTTCTTTTACTCAGTCTCCTTTTCCTATTTCAAGCTTATCTGAAATGGTGATAAACATTAAGAATTATTTTTACTGTGTTTGTACCGCTGAGAGTTAAAACTTCCACAAAATGCCAGTACTGCTGGTTCAGTAATTTAATATGTTTTCACTCCAGTCTGAAACAGAAAAATCCCTTGTTTTCTTCTCAGGCTTATCAAAGAGTTTGACAGAGAAGTTAAGGATATGGAGAGTAGAAATGATCCAGAAATCAACAAGATGCTGAATGAGAAAAAACAGTCAATGGTGTGCTTTTGATTTTATACCTGTATACTAAAGTGTTTCCCTTTCTTTTGGTCAATTTATATGTCTAAAATTTGCTTAATACTGTCCGTATTATCCATGCAGGTCAAAGAATTGAATTCATATGTAGCTCTTAAAAAGCAGTAAGTTGACATATGTTTGAAAGTTCCAGTATTTGTTTCATGTAGCATCAAGAGAAAATTTTGTGCATGTACAGAGCATCTGAATGTTGTGAATATCATTTGCTTGTGTCTTTCTTGGTATCAGTTTTTCACATCTCTGCTTACTGTTTGAGGTCATATAATGGAGTTAAGGGGGTTTAATCAGAGTTTTAGAAGATTTTATTGTTTTTTTTTAATTTCTTTTGGGCTCAATGAACAGGCTTATATTTGCTAGTTTATGATTCCTGTTTAAACCTATATCATCTAAGTGCTTTCTCTTGATCTCCATATTTTCATTCCAGTTGAGAAGAAAATTTTGTTTAGAAATCAAGGACATAAATACAAATTGCAATGCTCAAACCTTTGATGGGATTTATTTGATTCGGTCAATTTTTCTCTACTTATGAAAAAAGAAAAAGAGTATTTATTGTTGGAAGCATACACTTTCTTCCTTTGTGCCTCCCCTTTCTGACAAACCAGAGGATAAAAAAATGAAAGACCCTTGAACCATTGATCCTTATGTTGCCAAAGTGTTGGTTGCAGTGTCCTGTTCTTTTGCTTTCCTCCCTAACTTTATGGTATATAATGGACAAATGTTGATCATTAAAGCAGGTATATTTCTTTGATTGGTGAAATGCCAGACCTCTTTTAATCGTGTGTACAGTGTCATAATTCTAATTGTAATTATCTATTTAAGTCCACTCTTTAATTATCTTCTTTCATGCTTCTGATCCCTAAGTTCAAACTTGTTTTAACATTGTTAATGGCGGCTTTCAGACATCAAACCAATCTTGAAAACAACAAACGAGTTGATCTTTTTGATGGGCCCAGTGAAGGATTTGCTGAAGACAATGTCTTGCTAGCTTCATGTAAGCATATGGTCTATACGTGAACATGAATTTTTTTGTAGCTTTGTTTATCTAGAGTTTTCAAGTGTTAGAAATAAAAGATTCTCTGGATATAAGATGTTTCAAAATATAATTCATTCTCATAGCATGCATTCTTTAGGAATTTGCAACTAAACGCTCACGTGTGTAGCCACTGACAAACATTAGATATGCTTTTATGTGTTTATAGACAATTACAATATTCTGCAATGTCGTTAAACTAGAAAAGTGTATGTGTATATTATTGTAAACCAATGCATGTTTTTCCTTGACACACTTCCTACATACAATATAATTGAATGTTGGTATTTTGCAACTAATATCAATCTAGCAGTTATATTATTCTTCTCAATATAGCATTTCTGAGGTGGAGGCCGTATATTTTGCAGCTATGACAAATCAACAGCTAATTGATAATGGAAATCGAATGATGGATGAGACTGATCAAGTCATCGAGAGGTCAAAAAAGGTTAGTCTGTGTTCAAAGAAAGACAATTTTCCCATTTCAAATTTTTTGATTATTTGTGTTCACATTTCAGAAAGAAAAAAGTAATCGTCACTTCTCCTTGCTTATGATAGGTTGTTCATGACACTATTGATGTTGGAACAGAGACAGCAGCAGCTCTCAAGGCTCAGGTATGCATTTTGACAGCACTTGTAGAATTTGAATTTTAATAGGCTTTAGTATTGTTTAGGCTCAATTTAGTTTTACAATTTCCTTTTTCTCTCTCTTTTTTTTTATAATCCGGGCATCTTTGGGAGCTGAACATTTCGTTTCTTTCATGTTCAGACTGAACAAATGAGTAGGATTGTTAATGAGCTAGACTCTATTCATTTCTCAATCAAGAAGGCATCTCAACTGGTCAAGGAAATTGGTAGGCAGGTCAATCTCTGAATTATCCACTTCCATTTCCTTTCTCATACTTGGTTATATGGTAATAGTGCATCTCACTTGAGTTTACTTTATTAGGTTGCAACTGACAAGTGCATTATGGCACTGCTCTTCCTTATTGTCCTTGGAGTCATAGCCATCATAATTGTGAAGGTATGAAGCTCACTTAAACTTTCTTTTTACCTTTCTATCAAATATGCAGATATGACATTATTGTTTGTCTGTTATCCCTGAGTGGAGATTGGGCTAGTCATCTTCTTATGGAGAATGCTATCCCAAATTCTATTCCCCAATCAAAACCTGCTGTCGTTAAAATTTGGTTTTTTAAATAAATTGAGCATTGAATTGGCCTTCTAGACTTGATTGGCATGTTTGTTTTGTGATCTTCCTTGACTGAAGTTGTCAGCAGTAGTTAAATAGGTTCCTTGTTTTCAGAAAGGTTACTTCCACAAAATTTTTTAGCAATTTACTTAGAAATGGATAATGTGGATTGCTTTGTGATTATTTGCATATTATTTAATGGCACTAAGATTCTGCATTATGGAATTATTGGAGGATATCCAATCTTATAAGTTCAACATTGACTAAATTTACATATCTTTTAAGTTTAGATTGTGCTTTTATTTTACCTGACGGATGGATATCTTGATATTGAAGCTATCGAAATACCTACTACCTGGATTAGCATTTTAATAGTTGGGTCAAGTGCTTCGAATATAGATGTTGGAAAATGTTCGCTTTGCATGCTGAAACTAGATTGCGTGGTCAACATTGGAAGCTTTTTGACTGTTAATAGTCATTCTGCCAAATGCCACCTGTGAAGCTAGCAATGACTTTACTCTCGGACGTTTATGGTCAATATATATGTTCATACTCTTAGTCGGTATCATTTTTTTTTCTATGTTTCAGCTCGTGAATCCGAACAACAAGGACATCCGAGATATTCCAGGATTAGCTCCACCTGCTATGGCTCGAAGATTACTTTGGAACCCTAGCTAAAGAATTAGAGTGGACCCTACTTTGTTTCATAGGGTGACTTGCAATCTGATTGAAACCACTTTAACCTAGCTTTGGCTGCAGTTGGGCCCCCCCACTATTGCAGATTTGATCTGTTTGAGGATTTGTTAATTGTCGGCAGATATGCAGGAGAGATTGGCTAGTTTTCCCATGGCCTGCACCCCAAT
Organism: Xylocarpus granatum; assembly: GCA_019650275.1. Classification (NCBI taxonomy): domain Eukaryota; kingdom Viridiplantae; phylum Streptophyta; class Magnoliopsida; order Sapindales; family Meliaceae; genus Xylocarpus; species Xylocarpus granatum. Next base: position 142,287 of record BNST01000546.1, on the reverse strand, counting down.
TTGTTATGGCGGCTCATTGTTAGCTTCAATCGTATGAGGTGTGTGTATTATTATTTTCTAATAGATTGAACGAAACATCCCGAATCTGAGGGGAACCATAATTTGTGTATTTGATATCATATTGGTTCACACGTTGTATAATCCCAGCTGTCTCATTTCGCTTAATACTTTGATCTCTGTTTTGAAAATTTGTTTTTCCCTTTTACCTATAAAATTTAGCCTGTGCTAATTTGCTTTGTCATCTATGCATCTTAATGGGCTGCCCATATCAATCGTCGAATTTTCTCGTCATGGCTTGCTTCCAATGCCCGCTGCACTGCTTTCCTAGAGGCATTGTGTTGAACTTGTGCCAAATAGATCTAGCATTAATGCCAGGGCTAATGGAGTCAACCCTTCGCCAGTGTTAAGCAAGACCGAGTCTTGGAAGAAGAAGCCGAGATGGGTACCATGTAGGTGGGTGATAGTTCTGTTCTGCCCCAACTGGCTAGTTTTGGCGTTTTCCACTTTGCAGTCCATTCCGTCCAGAAAAGAGTGAAATGAAAAAAGAATGTTGACGTAAATGATTGACAAAAAGAAGGCAAAACAAAATGAAAAACAAAAAACTATATGCCCCGATAACACATGATGAGGCAGTGCAGTGCATGTCATAAATGCCCCGACCCCATCATGAGAGCCACAGCTTTCATTGTTCCTTCTTGGCTGATCGTCAGTCAAATCCAATACAATATAATACGAAAGTTCATAGAAATAACATTCAACTTGTGAAAAGAATGGTCAATCCAGTTTGGAGAATTTCAATGACCCCTAAATTTTATGAAACCCCCTTATCTATGAACCATGGTTCTATTACTGAGACTTATTTTTTACTTGGTTTCATTTACATGAATTTTATTTTATTTGGGTCATGCAATTAATAGGACGTTGGATGGCAGGCGGGCAGAAAGTAGGAGTTAGCTTTTAGGTGGGATGACGATCAGACTTTTCATTGCGATGCTCAATCAAAATGATCCACAGGAATGTTGGTATCAATTGTTGATGAACATACAGCTGCAGATGCAAGTTCTTTATCAAAATTTAGTGCTGTATACAGTAAAATAATACAGTCAAATCTATGTTTTCAGTTGAGAATTTCTTCATGTTATGATGTGCAAACTTAACCTTATATATATCTTAGAGTCAAATTGAGTGGCCCGTGGTAAGAAGTACCTCTGCCCACATTCTGTTTTCCAACTTTAAAATCATACGTCAAAAGTGTTAATTAAAAAATAAAAGAGTTAATCAGTTGTGCAAATTACAGAAATTATGCTGTAATCCGCAGTATAAGAAAAAAAAATTCAAACCTTGTAGTCTCTCAATTGTTCGAGTTGTAATAGGACTGTATATCACCATAACGTTACTCTCTGCAACAATTGAAGTAACATGGGTTTCCATTCCTCTGTTTTTATTTCGACAACCATGAGTTATGCCGTCCCACATGCATGCGAATACTGCGAAGATGTGATTGAAGTAAAAAAAGAAAGAAATTATACTATACTATTAAAGACTCACAGTCGGGGGACCCATCCAGAAATTGTTTTAAAAATCTCCCACCGGGGAAAAAGAAATGGAAAAAACTGAAATGGGTCCATGAAATCCTGCTTGTTAATTTCTTCTCCAAGGCAAGAAAATTAAACAAACATGTATGGTCAAAATACGTCAATGGAAAGCTTTCTTTTTCATTCGGTAGGGGATGCTCTAATCACCAAATTCAAAGTCTGAGTTAGTTGTTCACATTGCCGAAAAACAATCCGGCTGTTCTATTTTGTTAACTTGTCCTGTTTTGGATTTTTCCAGTCCCCTGTTTTTGAGAGCAACCCCACTGAGATAACAAATGTCACATTGAGCAGAATAAATAATTGTTTTTCTTCAGTTTCTATACGGAGTGTTTAACCAGTATTCATATTCTATTCCTTTAGTGTTCTTCATTTCAGAATATGTTTTAATTTGCCAGAGAATTCTCGTGTTGTTTTGTCGCAATTATTTAAAGGGAGTGCAATGCATGCAAACACGGGATAGGAAACATTTCCCACTCTTGAATCTGATCGACAAACGTTTCCCACTCCAAGGAAATCCTATCACTATCCGACCTTTCCCACATCCAGGAAATCATTGTATGATTTTTCTACCATTTTATATTATTATTGCAAAGAGCCACTGGTGCTGAAATTTGAGAAATAATAGTGGGAAATACCTCAGCCATGAGTCATCAGGTCTTAAACAAAAAGGTGATGCGTGTGGTGGAGAGGATTGAATAATCTCATCTCTTTTGGTCAAAGCCAATTGCTGAGTTCTTCCAAAGTGGCTTTTTCTTCTACTTTTACTCTTTACAAAATGAAAACTTTTCGATGGTAACTGTATACATTAAGGTTTACAGCCACCTTCTTAAATGACCCCATTGCTTATTTAGTAATCAAAGAGTGGACATTGAACAATTGGGACAAGAGTATCTTGTTATAAATTTGTTATAAACAGGAGAACAGGCACAGAAAACAAATGAAAAGGAGAAAAGAGAATGGTCTTCGCGGACTTTGATGATGTAGTCAATCTTTTTCTGTTCTGTCTATGTGACTCTGCCTAGTTTTTTCGGTTTCATTCAAGGCACCTCTCCATCTATCTGTGGGCCCCGAATATTTTCCACAAACAATCTGTGTTTCCTTCTCCTTTCCATCTTAACGTTTCTAGTTCACATCTTGTATTTAGGTGGAGCTAGAATACGTCTAAATGTCTTTCCCTTCACGGCTTTTCCCCTTGCCCCCATTCGTCTCTCTTCTTTAATGCTCTTTGACACGGTTTATTTCTCATACGCGGTTTTCTCCTGCGCTTCTTTTTCTATATATTTTTTGTTTAAGGCATCTCTGTTTTAACGGCTTAAGACAGTCTCTTGGTTAGTAGACTCGAAAGTTTCAGATTGAGCAGCGTTGATCTTAAAAGGTAAAAGAATGAAGTGCTTTTACATTTTCAAGGACAGATTCAAAAACAAGAAGGGATCAAACTCTGCCCCAGCACCCAGAAATCTAAATAAGCTAGATAATTCAGCTATCAACCGTACGACAAGATCATTACCATCTCCAAGGAGCATACCTGAACTGTACAAAGAGAAGGAGCACAATTTGAGAGTTTTCTCTCTGCAAGAGCTGAAAGAGGCAACAAATGGTTTCAACAGGATGTTAAAGATTGGAGAAGGCGGTTTTGGGAGCGTGTATAAGGGTACAATCAGGCCTGCCGATGGTAGGGGTGAGCCAGTAGTTGTTGCCATCAAAAAGCTAAACAAGCATGGTTTGCAGGTACTGCCTGATCCTTTATTTAGTACTACAATTTCTTGTTATTCTGCTTTAGGTATTTGCCTGCTGCATAATTTGAGTATGGTGTAGATTGTTTTGAGTTATTTCGTACTGCATTCTATTGTTCTTTTCTGTTTGTAATCGTTAAGGTTTATGATGACGCCTTTTCTTGGGATGGATATGAATTGAATTTACAGCGAGAAGTGGTTTTAATTTCCAATTTTTTAGATTGAAAACTTCTGAGACCTTTTGTTACTGTAATTGGCCGAAATATGGTCTCTGCCATGCTGTGTGCATCCTTTATGGTGCTGCGTTTGAATTTTAAATTATCTTGTGATTTGAATTACATAAGATTTGGGAATTAATAGAATATATACATTGAATCAGATGGGGATCAGCGTTAAGGCCCAAACAGTGTCTTGCATATGATTGTGAAAGAATTTATGGCTTTCTTGTTCCAGTCAAGGGAGAAATGTAATGGTTTCATATTCTTGGTGATTTTAATACGGTACCAGTGGAATACTTGCGTTTTGGAAGTCATTTAGTATTGAAAACAGAAGTTATCGGAGAGAATACTGTCAATGAGGAAGTACAGTTTGACAGTTTCTGCGTGGTTCAGAAATAATGTAGACGAAAGATGAATACTAGAGAAATTGAGTAATAAATTGAACATCCGTCTATGTATTGTCCGAATGCCCACTACCATGCATTCTATTTCCAATTTTAGGATTTGCATTCTGCAGTAAGCAACCTTGCATGCGGTTATAAGCAAAGGTTCATCTTATTTCAATTGTATTGTCATTTGTTTGTCATAGCCGGGTTTTAGAAAGAAGTTGGAAACTGTGAGATAAAAGTACAAAAGTAAAACTGTCAAAATATTATAAATTTCACACCAAGCTTTACAAGCTTAGTTAATGACACCAATTTAATAAGTTTTACGAGAATTTTTTGGCTTTTAGATTGTGTAAGATTATAATAAATTGTTACCTTAGTGGATGCACTTCCTTTATCGTGTTATAGTGAAATAGCCAATTTTAGCATGCTAGTCGTCTTTCTGTGCTACTGAACCTGTTTGACAATAGCTGAATCTTGATATCTTGTTGCTGACCTATAGGCTTTCTGTTACACTTGGTTCAGCTTAATTCTCTTCCCATGGTTGTTTGTTTTCTGGTTTTGTTTTTCTCTTTGGATTACTAACTCATTATTGTGCTTGCACTTCATTTAATGGATTAATTTTTGTTCTTTACCATGAATTTCCTTTTTCATATAGGGTCATAAGCAGTGGCTTGCAGAAGTTCAATTTCTTGGAGTTGTTAACCACCCAAACTTGGTGAAACTTTTGGGATATTGTTCCACAGATGATGAAAGAGGGATTCATAGGCTTTTGGTATATGAATACATGCCTAATAGAAGCTTAGACGATCACCTTTTTAACAGGGCTCAGTCCACTTTGCCTTGGAAGAGAAGATTAGAAATTATCCTTGGAGCGGCTGAAGGATTGGCTTATTTACACGATGGATTGGAAGTCCAGGTACAATTTGCTTTGGTTCAGCTTACTTTAGCTGGCAATACTGTTGTGTACCACAGTTTTTGGAGTTCAATATTTAATAACTCATGAATATGAAACCTCAATGCCAACGTACTACTTTTGGCTGTGCTAATTTGAGTTGATATCTTCTGAAGTATGACTTGTAGGTTTTGACTGTTGGGCACCCAAAACATATTAGTCTTGCCATATAATAGTCATTTTATTGTTATATTTGGGTAATTTAATGAATTTCTGTTCACTATTTTGCACTAAAGTGTTCATTTTAGCTTGGCCTAAGCTTTAATGTCCCATAAGCAAGGAATTTTTGTGGTTTTCAACTCTTGACATTGGTGAGGTAGCTAAACCATGTAAGAAGCGTTCAAAGCTCTCTATTTGAAGTAGCTAACTAGAAATTTCATTACAATTATGCTTGACAATGCATGATCTTTCTAGCTAAATCAAAATGATTGATATTTTCATTTTAGTAGCTCTTGATGTTGGAATTAATACAAGGGAGGACCTAAATCAACAAAAAATCGCATGCTGTGAGTGAATCTATGGGGAAAAAATACTTATAATTCATGGCCCTAAAGGTTCATTATGCCATTTTTCGCTTCATGCCCCCTAGTGGTCTCAACTGTTATCCTACCACCTTTGAACTCTGCTATTTGCTCTAACTAACTCCTGCATGCGTACTATCTTCTTTGAAATTTCAGTAATTACTCTGATTTGGCTGAAGACTACTTTTTAATCTGCATGTTCCTGAATCATTGTTGCTTCTGCTGATTCTCTAGGTGATATATCGAGATTTCAAGACCTCAAATGTGCTCTTGGACCAAAACTTTAATCCAAAGCTCTCTGACTTTGGGCTTGCCAGAGAAGGGCCAACAGGGGATCGTACCCATGTATCAACTGCGGTAAGTAGGTGTTAGCAAGTTATATATATATGTTGTTGTGGCATATTTAGTGTTTGTATAAGTGGCTGTCTCTGTAGAATATCTACAAAACCATCTCCATTGCTGCTCCATTGTGTGCCTTAGGTGTAATAATCTCCACTTTAATTTCCGTGTGTTGTGATTTAAGCAACGGTGCTTGTGTTATCCTAATCTACAAATAATGCATTTAAGTACAAAGATGAACTAGATGACGTGTAATATAAAAGGAATGCATTTTGGTTCTTGTGCATTTCTTTTCTAGAGCATAGCATCTTTCTTTTGAATCAAAGCCAAAATAAGCTCTTGTTTGTTTGGCTGCCCATCTAGCTCCAGCAGTCATCAAATTTCTTATTGTTGAGGAAGAAGCCTGGTTTGCTGGTTTGCATTAATGGTATATAACTTGCTTATGCCTCTATTTAAGTAGTCTATGCTTTGTATATGTCATCAGGTTTTTGGGACACAAGGATATGCTGCACCGGAATATGTTGAAACAGGCCATCTCAAAGCTCAAAGTGATGTATGGAGTTTTGGTGTGGTACTGTATGAGATCCTTACTGGCAGGCGAGTGCTAGAAAGAAACCGTCCAGCAATGGAACAGAAACTTCTGGAGTGGGTGAAGCAATTCCCAGCTGATGGTAAAAGGTTCAGCATGATAATAGACCCGCGACTCAGGAACAATTATTCCATCAGTGCAGCGCGAAGAATTGCTAAATTGGCAGACAGCTGCCTGAAGAAGACCCCTGAAGAACGACCAACAATGAATCAGGTGGTAGAAATGGTAAAGCTAGCGATACTACAATCAGAAGAGGGAAACACTACCAACCAGAGTCTTGCTGCATCTTCATCGAAATTAGTTGACCGAAGATCAAAGAGGGTTTGTATGCATGAATATTTGTGATTTTGAGCCATATGACTACAATCTGAATGCTGACTAATATATCTTTCAACTCTTCTGACAGGTTTAAATTCATCTGGAATATGAAGCTGATAGGATTTATGGAATTTTTGTCGGCCTGAAACTTATGGTTCATTAGAGTAGAGGCAAACAAAAGCCGGAACCTGCATGTTAATCAACCTATTTTTCTCTGTTCTTTTTACTACTATCTAGGTTCATTACGAGAGAAGCAGTGAAGAGGAGGCATGATGTACATGTAAAATGCTTGTAAATTACGATGGTGTAAACTCATATAGTCTGTGGTAACGTTGTTCTTATCAGTATCAATTACCAACTTATGAAAAAAAAAGAAGAAAGAATTCTTATTTTTCATATTTGGTTGCTTCTTGGTCTGATTCGTTGGGGATCCTTATCACGCTACTGGTTCATACTGACGAGGGGTGGTGTACTGAGAAATGGAGAGTTACAGGAAGTTATGGACTAGCTGGAACAACCAATTTCCTCTTTCTTGAATGTTGTTTTCACATGAATAAATGGTTAATCATGTCCAATACAAAACCTGACAGTGCTGGCCCATTTGCCGTTAGGCCAGAACGGCCGACAGCAATTAATCTTAAAACACTAGCAAAACAAAAAAAAAGAAAAGAATCCCCAAGTCGGCTATCAAATACCCAAGTTTAATTAGAGTAATGGAGAGAAAATTCAGTCTGATTCATACCATTGCCACTGCAGCTGCCTTCTCTGCTGTTTCCGGATGGTGATTCCTGTAATTTTTCTCATTCTTGCAAGAACTGAAATGTAATTTTTTGCTTATTTGTTATTTTATGGTGGTCGTAGGTACGGATTCATGTTTGGAAGAGAATCAGCTCGCAAGGAGCTGGGTCAATTAATTGAAGATCTTCGACGAGGAAGTTTTCCTCCTCCTCCTCCCGCTTGATCGGTATTTTTCTTAGCTTATTCATGTTAAATTCTTTCTTGTTTTTTCAAATTTTCAATTTTTTTTTGATAATTTGACTGAGAATTAGCTGAAAGAATAGCTACATTGAACATTATTAATAAGATTAACATTTTCATTATTATTAATAATTTTTTAAAATTACGTAAAATGCAAACGAAACCCCTCACCAACAAGCCTTCTAGGTTTCTAGACTATCATTTTCATTATTTGTTGCTTGGATAGTGCACAAAATTTTGAATCAGCGCTGCAGAAGTTTTTGATCCATCCTCGTGGTTGGGGATGTTCAGGTGCTTGGCTCTAGGTTGTCAGCAAGAGTAGAACAGTGGTGATTAAGGCTTGAAATCGATTCAGAAGGGTCAATTAGGCTTCAAACCTTGGTTGAAAGGTCATCCATGGACCATATCTGGAGCATACATTTCGCGGCTTCTTACGTTGTCCCTGTTAGTGTATAATCAAGTGCAGCACACAAGCTGATGAAGATCAAGTAGAGTAGACACAAGGTGATGAAGCACACGAGCAGAGTTACAGGATATACAAACAGAATAACTGAGCAAGTGAGCTGGATTGCAGAGTGCACGTGTGAAGTTGTTAGGCTTAGATAGAGTTAGTTAGAGTTGGTTAGTCAGTTTTTGAGCGTGTTTATTTTCTATATAAATACAGACTTCATTCATTTGTATAGAAAATGGATTGTTCTGAATAAACACAGGATTACAAAGTTTTGCAAATTCTAATTTGGTATCAGAGCTATCGATCATGGCCAATACCAATCTGTCAATCCAAACTTCTTCTGTTAACGCGTCTTTCTCCTTTGTCATTCCTATCAAGCTTGATGGTACAAACTTCCTAGCATGGAGATCACAAATTTTACCATCTATCAGAGGAAATGGACTGGAGAAGTTCATAATCGAAGATCAACGACAACCAACGCAATTTCGATCTAAAGCTGATGAAGATCAAGAAATCGAAAATCCTGACTATACGATCTGGAGAAGACAAGATCAACTCTTACTTGGCTGGCTGCTGTCGTCAATGACTGAATCTGTGCTTGGCCTTGTGATTGGATGCAAGACTTCTTCGGAGGTATGGAAAGCTTTATCAAAACAATTTGGCTCTCAATCAAAGGCACAAACACTTCAACTACGATTTCAAATCCAATCAACTAAAAAGGAAGGATTAACCATGGCTGAATATTTTGTTAAAATGAAGAACATTGCAGATCATTTATCTGCTGCTGGAGCACCTTTAAGTGATGAAGATTTCATCCTATACCTACTAAGTGGTCTAGGTTCTGAATATGATCCTATGGTTGTTAATATTACCGCTCGAACTGATACACCTAGTGTTTATGATGTATATTCTATTCTACTAACTCATGAATGTAGAATTCAGCAACTTAATATGCATTGTGCTTCTATTACTCAAGGAAATTTTTCTGCGAATTATTCTCAAGCTAAGAGTTCTGCTAAGAAGATCACAGGACAGCAAGGATTTAACTTTAGTAACAATTTTCCTACTGGTAGAGGAAGAGGAAATCAAGGTGGTCGAAGCTGGTTTGCTGGAAGAGGAAGTTCAAAACCTATGTGTCAGATCTGTAATAAGATTGGACACACTGCCAATATTTGTTTTCATCGTTTTAATAAAGATTTTGTTGCTCAGGCACCAGGTTCTTTACAGCAGCAAGTTCATACACAAAGTCAGAGCAAGGAAGCATTCCAATCAAATAAGGAAGCTTATGTTGGTAACATTGAAGATACTAACTGTGCAGATGAAGGCTGGTACTTAGACAGTGGGGCTACTCATCATTTAACTAATAATTTCAACAATTTGTCAATCCAAGGTAAATTCTCTGGATCTGATAAACTAATTGTTGGTAATGGTGCTAGTTTGGACATTACACATGTTGGATATGCTGTTTTGTGCTTTAAATCATCAACAAGAGCAGTGAAAAATCAATCTTCAATTTATTTGAATGATATTCTATGTGTTTCCGCAAATAAAGAAGAATCTAATAAGCATTTCAAGGCTGACATCTGACAACAATATAATTGTTGAATTTTCTAATGATCAATGTTTCATTAAGGACAAGAAGCTGAAGACAGTGCTACTGAAGGGAGTGGCTTCAAAAGGGCTCTATAATCTTCTTCTTAACTTCGACACTTCAGGCTATCAGGCACACTATTCTGCACTCAATTCTGTACCTCTAACTCCAATCTCAATGCTTTCCTCTTTGTATTTTTCTTCCAATAAGACAAAAGGCTTAGCAAATGGTGATTTGGTTGGACATAATCAGTTTTTTGCTGGTTCTACAGAACTGAAGAATGCTACTATTGATATACTTCATAAAAGGTTTGGTCATCCAAACTCAAGAGCTCTAAAGCTCATTTTGGAGACTTGTAATCAGTCTTTTCAAACCAATAAAAATGATATTCCACAATTTTGTGATGCATGTCAATATGGGAAGAGTCATAAACAGCATTTTGGTAGCATAAGTATAAAAAGTTCATCTCCTCTACAATTGTTGTATCTTGATCTCTGGGGACCCTCTTCTATTCTGTCATTTGAAGGTTTTAGATATTATCTCTGCATATTAGATGATTTTAGTCGATATAGCTGGATTTTTCCTTTGAAATTAAAGTCAGAAACATCTCAAGTGTTCAAGCATTTTAAGAGTCTTGTTGAAAAACAATTTGATTGTTCTATAAAAGCAATCCAAACTGATGCAGGGGGTGAATTCTTAAAGTTGTCTGATTTTCTAAGAGACAATGGTATTCAACATAGATTATCATGTCCTTACACACATCATCAAAACGGCGTAGTGGAAAGAAAACATAGAACTATTGCAGACATGGGGCTCACACTACTAGCTCAAGCTTCTCTTCCTTTCGTTTTTTGGTGGCATTCATTTCACACCTCAGTATTTCTTATTAATAGAATTCCTTTTCCAGTATTAAATCATGTCTCACCTTATGAGAAACTGTTTCATACCTCCCCAGACTACACTGAGATGAGAATTTTTGGCTGTGCATGTTTTCCATGTCTTCGAGACTATCAACAACACAAACTAGAATTTCATTCTGCCATGTGTACCTTCATTGGTTATAGTCCTTCTCATAAAGGGTACAGATGTTTGCATCCTTCTGGGAAAGTTTATATAGCAAGGCATGTTATTTTCAATGAGACTTTCTTTCCTTATAGTTCTGCTTCCTCAACAACATCAAATAAAGTCGCTTCTGCTTCAGCTGTATCTGCTGTGCCACAAGTTTCTGCCTTCACACCCGTAAATACTTCAATTTGTTCTTCTTCGGCTATACTTCCTTCTACATCTTCTCAGGCATCCTCATCTCATCCTGAACCTATTTACTCTGCCCCAACCTCATCTCAACAATCTGAATCTTCTTTGCATCAAGTCAACATGCATCCTATGATCACAAGATCCAAAAATGGTATCTACAAGCCTAAAGCCTATCTAACAGATCAAGTCTCTGCAGAGCCAAAAAGTGCTACAGATGCCTTACAACTTCCAGTTTGGAAAGCAGCTATGCAGGAAGAGTTTGATGCTCTTCAAAGGAATAGAACATGGGATCTTGTGCCTTATTCTTCTGCATTGAAATTAATTGGAAGTAAGTGGGTATTTCGAATTAAACACAATTCTGATGGTTCAGTTTCTAAGTATAAAGCTAGGCTGGTTGCAAAGGGTTTCCACCAAACTTCAGGTTTTGACTTCTTTGACACCTTTAGTCCTGTTGTTAAAGCTTCAACAGTGAGGGTTGTCATCAGTCTTGCAGTTACTCATGCTTGGTGCATTAGACAAATAGATATTAATAATGCTTGTCTTAATGGGAATTTATCTGAGGTTGTCTATATGGAGCAACCAGAAGGCTTCATTGATTCTCAATTTCCAACTCATCTCTGCAAATTGAATAAAGCTCTTTATGGTCTCAAACAGGCACCTAGGGCCTGGTACACAAAATTCAGGTCTACCTTACAGCAATGGGGTTTTCTTAACTCAGTTGCAGATTCTTCTTTGTTCATCAAATACATCTCTACTGAAGTTCTGTTAGTTTTAATTTATGTGGATGATATTTTGGTTGTCTGTTCTAACAATGCAATGGCTGAAGCTTTTATCCTTCAACTTAATAATACATTTGCATTAAAAGATCTTGGTTCTTTTGGCTTCTTTCTTGGCATAGAAGTAAATCTCAATGCTGGTTGTATTCATTTGTCTCAAACTAGTTATATTCAACAGCTTTTATGTAGAGCCAACATGGTTAATTCCAAGGGATGTCTAACACCAATGTCTTCTGGAACAAAGCTGACTAAAGATGATGGAAATCCTTTCATGGATGTATCTTTCTATCGGAGCATTATTGGAGGTCTTCAATATGTGACTTTGACAAGACCTGAGATCTCCTTTGCTGTTAATAAGCTTAGTCAATATCTGGCTTCACCCACCGTTAAACATTGGCAAGCATGCAAGAGACTACTCAGATACCTGCAAGCTACTCCTTCTTATGGTCTTCAATTCACTCCTGGAGTTAGCCATAACCTTGTTGCCTTTTCAGACTCTGATTGGGCTTGTGATCTAAATGATCGAAAATCCATTGGTGGCTATGCTGTTTTCTTTGCTGGAAACTTGGTGTCCTGGTCCTCTAAGAAACAAAGTGTTGTTTCCAGGTCAAGTACTGAGTCTGAGTATAGGGCTTTGGCAGCAACCTCTTCTGAAATTTCTTGGGTAATGTCTTTACTTGATGAGCTTCATATCAGGATCTCTGCAACTCCCATTATCTGGTGTGATAACCAAAGTGCAGCATCCTTAGCTAAAAATCCTGTTTTTCATGCTCGCACTAAGCACATTGAACTTGATATTCATTATATTAGAAACAAAGTTCTTCAAAATCAGCTGGAAGTCAGATATGTTCCTTCTGATCAACAAGTTGCTGATATTTTCACAAAACCATTGACTTACTCTCAATTTTCTTATTTTCGAACCAAGCTTAAAGTTCTGTCTCCTTGTTCCAGTACTTTAGCTTGAGGAGGGATGTTAGTGTATAATCAAGTGCAGCACACAAGAAGTGCAGCACACAAGCTGATGAAGATCAAGTAGAGTAGACACAAGGTGATGAAGCACACGAGCAGAGTTACAGGATATACAAACAGAATAACTGAGCAAGTGAGCTGGATTGTAGAGTGCACGTGTGAAGTTGTTAGGCTTAGATAGAGTTAGTTAGAGTTGGTTAGTCAGTTTTTGAGCGTGTTTATTTTCTGTATAAATACAAACTTCATTCATTTGTATAGAAAATGGATTGTTCTGAATAAACACAGGATTACAAAGTTTAGCAAATTCTAACTGTCCCCGAATGAGGAATGTGTTTGTAGATTGTAATTACGAATCCATGGCTATGGCATTTTGATTTTGGTGCTGATTTCTTCTTATTTTCCTCCATTCCACGGACGAAAATGACTGTCCACACAGGCGGTCTATTAATGTATGTGACAGTAAGTTTGAAATGGTTAGTGCCGGTTATTTATTGGCACCCCGTTGTGGTTAAAAGGATGGTTCATTGCACTTCAGTCAGTAGTAGTGCATATGAGCATCACGACTGTCACTAAATTACATTGACATAGGGAATAAATTGTAAAACGTAGATTCCCTTAATCTTGAGCGGAATGAACAATTTTTATTGGACATACACGCCATGTGAAACACAATGAACGAATCCATTGAGTCTCTGCTCATCATGCTAAACACCATTGGAAAATTCGACCAATTCTTCATATCTCCATAATCTGGACCGGCAAATGTACTAATTAAGAAAACTTTTTTCTCCATTCATGATCTGGAGATGAGGTACCTTAGCTTTGAACCAGCTAAGAGTTTCTCATGTTTCATGTCAGAGTTTGGTGTATATCTACAACAATGTTTTTGGTCTATTTGCCCTTTTCCTTGTTATATACATTACGTACTGTTATACTACAGCATGAAAATGATTTTTACACGAGGGCAGCTTCCTTGGTTTTCTTCTCATTTTTCTCTTTAACAAAACAAGATAGGGTTACCCCGGATTGAGTCACACTCCGGAAATCTTGGCCTCCTACCTCCTGATGTGCTTTTTACGAACTCTACCAAGTGCCTCCAGTTGTAACAACTTCTTGTTCATTCGTAAATATGTAAGTGCGCTCAACCCGTTTCCAGAATCCGAATTACTAGATGCCAGAACTTTTGCATATGCGCATGCATCATACCTCTTCAGGGCATTCTCCCCAGCAAGTTCGATTCCAGCAGTCCGAACTAATCCTCCTGGAGAGCAATTTGAATTGTCGGCTGTTCTCTGTCGCTCATTTCCGTGCAGGTGAAGTTAAGTATAACTCCATGTTTAGCCAACATTCGTGCTATTGGTAGGCAACCGTCATGATGCCTAGTATTATAGTATCCGGCAGTCAATTCATCTGCATGGGACCTCGATTTGTAATGCCAGTGAATACCAGCCACTTTTTCCCAAGAGTTTTGCGCCAGTTCCTTGGAATATTCCTTCGGCAGCTGCCAGAATCCTGTCACCATGCACTAGTAACTTACCAGAGTACCATTCCAGGAAGAACTGTCCGTACTAAGAGTTCCAGGTACCATCTCTCGGGAAAAATCCAGCATCCTCGGGAAATTGATGATAATGGCCAGAATCATGTGGCCCACTTCTTCCCCAACCCTTTTCCCAATTGCCTTTGCCGTTGCTTCAGGTGATGCTCTCACATACTGGTTATTTATAAAGAAGCCCAGTTAGACATGAAATCATACTCATTATTATTAACCTGATATTGATGGATGGTTTGATGTAATTTACATATTGTCCTGTTATATTTGAAGAGTGGTCCGGCATAGATAAATGTTGACAATAAAATTTATGGGCCATCCTAAAAGAGAAATATTGTTTGAATTTGATGCAAAACTTACCTTGTCATAGTCTTGCTAAGAATGTGATATTATACTGATATTAAAACTGAAAAAGTATTAGACAAGAGAGATTACCTTCTATACCTCTAAATCTCAAAAATTGTAAGATATTTATGAGACTAATAACCGCAGAGAATTTTAAGCCTAAACAACTTTTGAATAAAATTAATATCTAAACTAATCTTTATTTAAACTAATCTCCTAAAATCTAGTAACAAATAATAATAATCTTAAAGATAAGTTATGCATACTAAAACAATTGTACATATCTTCAGTAATCTCCTTCTTGTCTTAGTATTTATAGACACTTATTTTTTTAAATCTTTAAATCTTGCTTTTGAAAGAGCTTTGGTGCAAATGTAAAGTCATATAGAACTTTGACAAGTAACATCTCAGATATTCAAATCCATTCAGTTATATTTCCTTCTTTTTTATCTTTTTTTATTTTCAATTTTGCCTTCACCAAAAGCCTAAGAGATTTGAGTTTGGCATCATCTTTTGAGAATTTTATTTTATTCTTCTATAAAAGCTTGTAGACATCTTTGTTCAATCCATTGACCTTGGAATTTTTCCTTTGCTTTTTTGAAGTATTAACAAGAGTAACGTCTGTATGAGTACTTGAAAATCTGCAAGCTATACCATAAGAGCACAGGACTTCTGCATTTAAAAATGGGCATTCACCTTCTAGATTAGTCGGTTTCTAAGCCTCGAAGGATTTTAAGTTATGGTTGATCACTAGTCCTGGCTAATTTAGAGCAAAGATTAGCGACAAATTTTTGTTCCTTACGACATTCATGTTTGAGCTACTGTTTTGATTTCTTATCTTTGACTATGGTTGACAATGAGTGCTGAGAGGACTCATTAGCATTCGTAATAGTATTATTTTGACTCTTTCTTGTTGGAGAAGGATGAAGAAACTCTTTCCTATTGTCTGACCTTATTATGTGTGGCCTACAATCATTTTGATTCTCATTCAAGGATGAAGTTGCCTGAAGTCCTTCAACAGCAGTATGTACAAGTTAAAGCTTGTGTGAAGCTCTCCAAGTTGATTGAGGTAATAGTTTTCTAACTTGTTTTCCATACTGACAAACCACACAATCTGCTAGTTTATCATCTAACATTGGTACACCCTTCACAAAATTATTTTTCTACATATATAGAAGCCCGACATAACGAAAGTGTCCAAGTTTTTTGTGCCACAATTTTGCATTGCTTACATGACTTACAAGTTCTGCTTGTTCACTCTTCATCAAATTCAAAGCAAAACTATTGGCTTTCATCTTTACTTTAAATACATCTTTGTCTTTTGCCTCCTTGATCAAATAGCAAGTTTTAACTAATGTCAAGTACATATAAAATATCAGTGATATACTTTAAACCTATTAAGCTTTCAATAGCTACTATTCTCTTTGAACAGCTAACACAACAATGAAAAATTCATATTTCAACTTTTAAGTGTGAATTTGAAAAAAAAATTAAGTTTTTGAAAATTTAAATTTTTATAATTTTTATTTAATTTAAGTGTGTTCTATTAATTCAAGTTGATTATTCAAGTAAAAAACCCCTGGGTCAGGAGTTTATGCCCTGGGTTCTTAGGAACCTAAGGCCGAAGTAAAAAACTTCTAAGTCCTCGGGGACCTAGGTGAGTTTACACCTAGATACCTAAGGACCCAGGGGTTTTTATGCCATAGGACCTTAGGGACCTTAGACCTAAGTGAGTTTACTCCCTGGTCCCAAGACCTAGGGCCCAGGTAAAAAAAACCCTAGGTCCTTAGGAACCCAGGTGAGTTTATACCCGGGTCTCAAAGACCTAGGGAATATGGGCCCTAGGTTCTTGGGACCCAAGGGTTTTTATGCCCTCGGTCCTATGGACCCATACCCTGGGTAAAAAAACTCTTAGGTCCCCGGGACCCAAGTGAGTTTACACCCTGGGTCCCAGGAGCCCAAGGAATATAGGCCTTGAGTCTTAGGACCTAGGAGTTTTTATGCCCTCGGGTCCCTAGGGACTTAGGGCGAGGTAGAAAAACGTTGGGTCCCCAAGGATCCAAGGGATTTTATGCCCAGTGTCTTCCTTCTCCGTTTTCTGCATTCTTACCCAAAACACTGAAATGACCTTATTTGCTATATTTTAATCTATCTACACACCTACTTCTCTACCATTATGTCAACATTTTAACAACAAAGAAAAAATGAACTATTACACCAAAAACTTAATTTTATCATATTTAATATTTTAACTATGAAAATATTTTTATTACTTGTAAACACACAAATAAAGCAAAATTCTATCACTGATATTTTATACGTTTTTTGGAATAGTAGCTATTGTTTTTACCCTTTGGTTATTCTGAGGTTAGAAATAAAATTGTGATTTAGGGTTTGGGAGTAAAATCGTTCAAAGTGTTTACTTTAGTAAGAATGAATTAAGATTGATCATAAATGTTAAAATAGTGGTAAAAATAAGACTATTTTTAAAAATTTTTCCAGAAATATAACTAGCATAAAAAATTGTTATATTTCACAGGCTGATGAAAGGTTACCTGCACAACTTTTCCCAAGTAATCGCTGAATCTCTCCCGTAAGCTCCTCGTGTAGTCCGTGTAGACCTGAATTGGTGTTCTTCCTCTGAGCAATGGTATTGCATCACAACCCAGTGATATATACTCTGGATTCCTTCTTCCTGATCTGTCTGTGTATACGAGGTCAGGGTTCTTGCTGATTTCTTCAAGTACCCACGGAGGTAGAGGAATGCTATTTGTAAATATATTCAATCAAAAAAGCATAGATTAATTGCTAAAATGAGATTATTGAAGATTAATATTACGATAATCCAATCCCAAAAACTATAATAAAACTTAGATCTTAATGCCACGCCTGCAAGTATCTCCAACATTTCCTCCACACTGATGAAATGACATAACAACTTGGAGCTTCAAGCCATGCTTCTGTTGTACTTCATAGGTCCATCTTTCTCAACCAAACCCTTCCAAGCATCAACCATTACTCCTTCAACACCGGCTCTTTTCAAGGCCATCAAACAGGCACTCATAGCTATCGGCTTATTCAAGTTCCCCGAAATTGTTAGAGTGTCTAGTGGCAGCATCACAAACACAGGCACTTTAGAGCTGTTTCCATGGTGAGAAGGACCAGGAAGCTCATGGAGCTTCTCTCTTTTCCTTCTTCCATTGTTGATTGTTTGTCGCTGGATAGCTGTGCTTCCTGCATTGAATTCTTTGCCCGGAGACAGCAAGACGGCTTGATATTAGCAAAGAAAATTTGGGCGAGAATTCGTCGAGAGTTTTCAGGGTTTTGGTGTCTTTTAGATTAATAAAAGAAGTTGAAGAACGTATTGTTAAAGCCATATTTTCTTCTTTGGAAATGAAGAGAGATGAGGAATAAAAGGAAACTCAAGTTTAAGTTTTTTGGAGACAACGTTGGTGGGCTCTAAAGAGAGAAAGTGCAAAAAATGAAACCAAGTCAGCTCACCTTTTCAATTTCTCATTCACTTTTCGCGGTTAGGCAGTTTCCATTCTTATCCAACTGACACGGAAAAGTTTTAAAAACTTTAAACGGCCATGATCAAATGGTCCACGATTGTGGGCTGTTGGCCAAAGGGTATATCTGAAATCGCAGGAAGCAAATATTACCAGGAAAATGCTGTCCGGCGCAGAAAATGAAATATACCTTGAGGTGATGCAAGCGTCTGTGATATTTTGAACCAAGTGGTGTGTTAATACCTTTGAGGACGTTAAACTATACCTCATTTGAAGGAGTATACTATAACCAAATTTTCAATGGCGTCTTTTACTTTGATAACTAATGGGTGGTTTGTTTTCCTACAACAAGCAAACCCCTCAAAGTTGAGTGCTGAATTTCTGTGGGCGAAAAATATTTCTAAGGATATCAAATTTTTCTTGGCTTTGGTTGGCTTCGGATAAGAACACGGGATCTTTTCAGTTGGGTCAACATACATGTGGTTGTAACTATGTATCTGCAATTGTTTCCCTTGGATTTTTCTTTCCGTATGCCATGAACTATCCAAAGACTAACTGTTTCACTGATATCCTATATGGTGTCTGCATAAATTTGAATGAAGAGCTCCATTATATTTACAAGTCTTTTACGTGTAAGCACCATTTATTCCCAGCAATTATCTGGGTTTAATGTTTGTTACGACATGCACGTAGCAGCTATATCGCTTTGGTTTCAGTTCTTGATAAATGACCATCATCTTTCATCAAATCTCATTTCCGTACATGCATGTAATCTGCCCTAGGGTTTTGAGCATTCTCAGTTTTCATCGCTTTCAAAATTTACAAATGCTGATAATTAGGTGATGCGCACTGTCGGTGAAGTATAAGATTTTGATCTATAAGAATATATTAAGCAAGTGGATCCTAAATATCTAGATTAAAGATAATTTCGAGTCTCTCCAAACCCATTGAAATTGATAGTTTGGACCTTATTCAAGTGAGGTCTATTATGAGCTTAGCCGTTGGCGAGCCAAGTAGTAGTTCTTATTTCATGCCAACCATTAAACGGTTTTTTGGAAGATATTAGACCAAACTCTCTTTCATACAAGCAAAAGTTTAAAAGGCATACGAAATTCTTGTATAAAGGAGTCTGCCATGGAGTTAAGTAAAAAGATTGATGCCATTGTATTACATGTTGGAAAATGGAGGGTTTGTCTTTATACCGCTGAGAAATATAGAATCATAAAGCATATGCAATGAAACGGTACATGGGCCAAATTCTAGCGTGTGGTCCTTAGTTGACTATACCTTAAAATCAACTAATTGTTCCTTACAATTCTCAATAGAATAAAGTTGCGAAACGAAGGAACAGTACGATTGTCAAAATGCATAGACGTCTTTTGCTTGAAAAGGGTCATTCTCTTAAGTTTTGAGCTGAGCCTGTAGATACGACAGTTTACTTACTCAACAGAGTGCCTCTAAGAGCTATGAATGGTATCACATCAACGGCGGCATGGAGTAGATTGAAGCCATCAGCCGAAAATCTTAGAATTTTTGGCTCCATTTGTTATGTTTACATTCCATTTGTTAGATTGGTTTTTTTTAGGGTATGCAACTATGGCTAAGGGATATAAAATTTAAAACTTGAAGATAAAAGGCATAATTGTTAGTAGAGATGTTGCCTTAGATGAAAATGCATACTGGAATTGGAAAAAAGATCAAGTGCAACAACACGATCAATGCTTAAATTAGTATGTTGCAACTACGGCAACAACTGGAAGTCAAGATTTTAGTTATGGTTAGAACAGACGTGAGGAGGAGGATGCTGACGAAGATGCTCCAGAAAAATTCAAAAGTTTGACTGAAAACTATGAAAAATGTAATTTTTGAATTGCAGAAACCGATTGCTACAAAGATACTGCTGAGGATGCAAGAGAGGTGAATGCAATGAATGAATAAATAAACATGATGGAAAAAAATCTAACATGGAGCTTGGTTCTTAAGCCTGAAAATAAAAATGCTAAAGGTCTCAAATGGATTTATAAAGTTAAAGTGAATTCAGATGGGTCTATAAACAAATTGAAAGTCAGGTTAGTTGTAGAAGGATATGCCCAGCAATTTGGTATTGATTTCAATGATGCATGTAGCCTCATTGCTAGGTATGATAAAATCAAATTTTTAATGGCTCTTGCTGCTCAATTTAAATGGAAAATTTATCACATGGATGTTAAGTTGGCGTTTCTAAATGGAAAATTGCAAGAAGAAATATACGTTGAACAACCACAAGGGTATGTTGTCGCAGGTAAGGAGAGGAGTATATTTATCAGCCTCATAAAGCCTTTTATAACCTTGAATATGCACCTCGAACCTACTATGTCAAAGTGGATAGTTATCTCATTCAATAGGGATTCCCTAAGTGAAAGCGAAGTAACCATACACTTCAAGAGAGACAAAGGTGATCGGCTGTTGATTGTTTCAATATATATTGATGACTTGTTGCTTACGGGCAACAATGAAGATTCAATCACGAAGATTAAAGAAAAAATGAGCAAGATATTCTCGATATAGAATTTTTCTGTCACAATCCAAGTATGAAAGGAATCTATTGAAGAGGTTTCAAATGGGAAGATGTAAGTCTGTTTCTACTTTTCTGGGGTTGAATGAAAAATTATCCAAATTAGATTGTGGAGATCCTATCAGTCCAACTACATACAGAAACTTGATTAGGAGTTTGATGTATTTGATTCTAACCAAGTAAGACTTTATGTTTTCAGTTGGCTTGTTATCTCGCTTTATGCAAAGCTTGAGGACAAGTTCATATGGGAACGGATAAACGAATTTTGAGGTATCTTAAGGATACTACTGATTATGGTATATGGTTCAAGGCTATTGATGAAGATAAACTGATTGGATTCTCAGATAGTGACTGGGTAGGATCCATTCAGAAGCACATCAGGGTATGTTTTCACATTCGATTCAGATGCATTTTCATGGAAGTCACAAAAGCAAGATGTTGTGGCTCAGTCTTCAGCAAAAGCAGAATATATTACTGTTACTAAAGCTTCAAACCAAGTCATATGGTTAAGAAAGTGAATGCAGGATTTACAAATCTCTAATGCAGAACCTACTGTTATTAAGATAAATATCAAAGCTGCAATTTCAATGTCTAAAAATCCTGTGCTTCATGGCAAGTCTAAACATATAAAAGTTAAATACTATGCTATAAGGGAAGTTGTGTCTAACAAGAAAATTCAAGTTGGAATACTGCAAGTCAAAAGATCAGTTAGCAGATGCCAGTGGGCTTCAGAATTACAAATTCAAAATGCTAAGGGAGAAGCTTGGAGTCTTGAAGAAAAATTTCAAGGAGTGTTAATGATGTAATATTTTTGTGTAGACTTTAAGTCAAAAAAATCTATATATTTATACCTTATTTTTGAGAAAGTCAGTATGCTGGATGACAGCCATTGGAGTGCAAACTTCGCATAGAAGTGGAAACTTTGGTTAAATTTTCTTCTTCACCACACCCCCACCCCCAAGATGAATTCGAATGTATATTTAGAGAAATTGGCAACTATTTTCTAGATTGTAGCAAATTCAAATGCATTTGAAAAATGGCTGATTGCATTCTTTTGGTTTGTAGTACACGCAGTCTGTGTGTATTAATCAAACACGGATTTGAATTTAAAGTGAAGAGAAGGGATCGAAATGTTTTGGTAGATACTAGCCTTCATTTCTCTTTCCCTCATGGGAGAATCTAATCCCATTATCAAGAGGAAATTTGGTATTCCACCGGCTGGTTTAAGGCTGTATTTGGACAGACATGCAGGAATAAGTCCCCATTTCCATTTCGCTAAATATTTTCACACTTGGGTTATTGTCTTCTAGTTTAGCAACAGAAGCACAGTGGTCCCAAAACGCTACAATTTTCCAAATTATAGTTGATGCCCTTTCGCTCACGCTTGTCCGCTGCTGAAACGGTTGCATCTCAAACCCCATACGAAAAGACATTGCTGTATCGAGTTTATTCCCGTAGCAATCGTGTGTGTTATTATATATGCATCAAGTGTATAATCAGAAAGTACACGTATTATGAAAACAACTTACATTTTCTATCAAAGAACTTTGCGGCTGCACGTCTTTGCTTGGTTAATTCCTCAAATTCCAAGTCGTTAACTCATAAATGGTCTACAGAATGCATAAAGAAAAAAAAATTGTTTTCATTTCATGTGTCATTGTGAGGCCTGACGTTTTCAAGCATAATACAACTCAATTAGCTACCACATTGATGGCTTGGAATGGGGAATCATCAGCATAATTATAATCAACAGGTTTAATAATTCACTTGCAAAGTGACAATTTGAAGCAAGCAACTAAGCTACGGAATACGAATCGCGCTCTTGGCTGAGCTTGAAATCTCCTCAACCTGCTAAATGCTGATAACCAATCGTTAACTCTTGCCTATCCACAAAAATTGTGGGTTCATACATGCACTGTGAATAATGATGATAGAAGGACCATTAATTTGTCAATGATAACTGCAAATGGTACTATCGGATAACATACTGTGTGTATCTACTAATCATATTGTCCTTTTATGTTTTTGGTAAGGTTTTGGGTCTCTCTCCCCACGGAATCAGATAAAAATATACAATGACCTTGCATATAGATATTTTCATTTGAATATAGTAATGGTTGCCATGTCGATGGCGGCTTCCGGAGGTATTTGATATTTGAAGATGATACAGATTCCTCGTATGAAATTTCTGTGTCAATCCTTTTCAGATGTCTTTTTCTCTCTTCAAAAGTTTCTTGTAGCATTCTGACTCACGTAAAAAAGAAATATCAGAATATTTCTCCTAAGATTCTTGCTCTACATCTATGTTACTAACAAAAGATAGAAGAAGAAGAAGGAGAAGAAGAAGAGCGGCGTTGTGATTATTTTAAACATCATCAACTCCTGAAGCCCTCACAAGAGAGTAAAAGGGATAAGGCAGAAAAACAGTATTTGCTTATCATGGAACCGCAGTGAGGACATTTGTGAGTTCCAATACGGTGAGACTAATAGAGGCAGATAAAAGGAAGGACATATGCTAGCCATCTCCACAACGAATTACCATCATAAATGAAACCACAAAGGCAGCTGAGCGTAGTCATTACTTACAATAATTAACAAACTAACAAGTTACCGAGTGTTTTATTTGATAATCTGTGAGTGAATAAGATCCTGGTATCCATCATCAACATTTTGTCAGTTCTCAGCACATTAATATGGTCTAACAATTCTACTTTTCTGGAAATAATATTTGTTTTGAGTAAGACTCAAGGCTTCACAAGGAATCCTGAAATTCAAGACTCTGCTACAGGGAACAGAAACAATTCTATTCCCAAATCTGTGGCACTTGATTTTAACAGAGAATGGACCCAGCTGTGTGTGGTTATCCTCTCCAACCACGAAGAAACATAGGGTGTACAAAGCAATTTCGAACTCTGGGCTCACTCCAACCAACCAAATTGCGTGATACAGATTTGAGAATGCCATTCCATTCAAACTGAACTGTAAGCAACCGGGTTTCAAGAATTGATAATTCAATCAATCAATGAGTTCGTTAATATTTTACACCCTCCCCTCATCCATTTCCCGTTAGTTCATTAAATGCACTTACGAGAAAATAAGTAGTTCTATTGCTGGCTAAGTCAATTCAGAGCAGGAATTTTAGTTTGATACTGTTTCAAGGAAAGATGCCACCTTGTGTGTTCGTCTTGGAGGCTTTCCGACAACAGTCCCCCAACTTTCATTGTTCCTCTCTCTATTATACTGTATCAAAAAATTCCAAAGAATTCTTGAAACCTTCTGTTGGATCTTAGAAGAACCTAAAGCAATTCTGTTTCTATAATAATGATCAACAAATGTACCTCAAAAACAATGCACTACACACTCGAATTACTGAATCTACCAAGATGCTGTCTAAACAGCAACTCGACAAAAGAAAACTATGAGTAAAGAACATAAAATAAACAGGAAATGATGGCAATTTGCAAAGAAGATCAAGAATTAACTAGTTCGGCCAGCACCCCTACATCCACGAGCAAGAACAAGCTGAACCTTCATTGATTAATCACCACAAGGAATACACAAGAACACCTAGACTGGTCATTCCTCTCTGGATTTTTATCTCCAGCACACAATCACTCAAGAAATCAAACTACCTTCTGCAGAACAAGGAAAAAACACTTCCTTTTTCCTCTCTTCTACATTTCATTTACTCAATGTACATTTTTATACTTGACTGCCAAACATTGATCATTCTCGATCTTAAAATCTTGAAGTTAGCTGTATCTCTTATAGTTTTATCTCGCCAGCTATATTAACTAATTACCCAATAACTTTTAACTAACTTCAACTGACATTGTAACCATCCTTTCACCTTCACAACATAAATTTTCATAATAATAGAAGAATTTAGAAAATCTGAAATAAAATTGGGTAAGAAACCTCTCTGTTCCAGTTGCTTTGGTTATAATCATGTGGTTTACTTTCATTCTTTTGGTATGCCTCACATACAGCCTAACATTGGTGTGCACACACATATCATTGAACGAATATAAACAAAATAATTGCAAGTGAAAGACAGGAAATGACTAAACTATCATAAAACTGAATACAAAATTTCATTAATTAATAATTCATGTTGTCTCTCTGGGTACAACCATTGATCGCTGCAAACTTTAACATTTCTGAAAGTCATTAATATTTCATGACATGGGACATTCCATAGTATTCTACCAAGACGGCAGTTGTCAGCTTTTCATTCAATAGTTACTTTTGACGACACACCCACATACAAGCACAAATTGGTGCTTTTAGTGAGGCTTCACATCTTCTGTCTGTCAGTTACCATAATCATATATCATACAATGGTCACATGAAATAAGGATCTTCCACTTCATAATTAAGGCAATTATTAATCCCGAGAATCGAATCTCACTATGGAACTAGTTAACAGCAATTCTAATCCCCATAATGAAGTCCCACCCAGGAACTAGTTAACACTACAACGCCAATCAGAAAGAATTTTGTTGGTGCCAAAAATGTGCATTTACAGCTTGGTGGTGTAATATACTGAGGCCCAAGTAAAACCTAGTGTAAAATACAATAACTTAGAGGATACATAACCCGGTAACAAATGCATCTGTCTAATATTAAACATTCATCTAAGAGGAAGACTGCTTCTAATAACCATAAGTCTGGCATGATTATACAAATAACAAGTGACATATTAATGGGTGTCCGAAAAGTTAGCACAATTAGCATTTTCCCTGTACCTTAAACTTTATATATGTTTAAAGTGTGAGCATTATTTTAAGCGAGAAATCATTAAAAAAAGGAGACAATTTGGGATCCTTCTCCAGACCCTTGCAAATTCAACAGAATGATTTGAGCATAAGAGACAAAATCCTACAAATACCACCAAAGGAAGATGAACAAATTAAAAAGTTACCTTCTGAGGTCGCCTTGAAGCTCTCGAGCCTGCGCCTTTTCACTCCTCTTGACCTAATTGACTCTCTTCCTGCATGTATTACTTCAGTATGACAGTTACAATTTTAATCGATCTTTTAATAAAGAAATCATATGAACATGAACTAAAAACCTGTTTGCTCCATTGACTATTCTGACACTGCCGGCGGCTATCTTAATCATCTTGTTCCTTATCTCTTGACACCACCTGCGCATTTTACCATCTATAAACACTCATCAAATCAATATCAATTACAAATCAATGGTTTTTATTCTAACCCCTGCCCAACTGGATCTGGAACGTTCATCTCGGGACTCTTCTTCTTCCTCTCTACCGTGACGATCACGACCACCACCGAGTACCACGTCGACTAAGCCCTTGATCAGATTATTCATTTTCATGTCCGAAAATATAAAAATATATATATATACAGAAAGGGAGTGAAGGGCTTTACAGTGTGCGATACGGTGTAAGGTTGTGGTCGTTGGATGAAGTTAAGAATGGCGTATAATGGCAGTTTAGGTGAATATATAATAATCTAAAACAGAGTTGATATGTGAGGTTTTAATTTTGCTGACAGATTTTCTTTGACACCGGCAGACTGGTGCCCGGAAATGACCTGGAATTCATAAATTATGAATTTGGAATCTCAAGTGAGTGGTTCAAATTACTAAATAAGATTATAGTTCAAATAGTTTGCACTGTAATTTTCCTGACGATGAATAAAATTTACACATCTCTGCTGAATTTTGCTGGAAAAAGTATTCCAATGAAGCGGGGAAACTTTTGTCTAGGGAAAAACAATGATGTTTATAAACTTCTGCTGAAAAATTCAGATCCAACGTCTTCTGCGGCAAAGCATGAGCCTCCATAGGTATATTCATTTCTGGACAATATAACTTCCTCTCTTAAATAAGCACAAGTCAGTGAGAAAGATGTCACAGATTCGTAGTCTTTTCCCAGACTTCCCAGGATGTAAAGAATGAAGTCCATCAGTAATGAAATCTCCCGAAGCTTTGAGTGAGTCCGAGATGCTCTTCATTTTCATGAAGTATTCGATCATACTGAGATTTTCCTTCTTCGTTGAAGTGGTTAAGCTTAGAAGGTTGGCAATTTTTGACATTGATTTTGCAGAGAAGATTTCTCATGTGCTTCCCATAGCTCAGCTGAGGATGAACATCACACCACAGCAGAGATGCTCTTCATTTTCATGAAGTATTCGATCATACTGAGATTTTCCTTCTTTGTTGAAGTGGTTAAGCTTAGAAGGTTGGCAATTTTTGACATTGATTTTGCAGAGAAGATTTCTCATGTGCTTCCCATAGCTCAGCTGAGGATGAACATCACACCACAGCAGTAAGCATGGGTTCACTCAGTGTCGATAGGATCCAACCCATGAGTTGTTGGTCTTGTTTTTTCCAGTGCTTGAAGCTTGGATTGGTAGCAGTGCCTGTATTTCCACCTTCATCAATTGAAACTTGATATCGGTTGGGTTGAGTTACATTTTTGTCCAAGAAGTCTTCTAGGTCATTCCCTGGACAGAAGGAAGACCCTCTGACCACCAAAGGAGAAAGTTGGTATCATTGAGTTTAATTGTGCTTGGTGGTAAAACTGCTTGCGCTTGTGCAGGACTAATTTTGTGTGTTATCTTGGGTCGAGCTGGTTGAATGACTAGAAGTTGCCATAGTGCTTCAGGATTCCGAAGACTTGCTCTGATACCAAGTCAGGAATTTGAGTAAGCTTCAATGACCTTTTCTTGTATTAAAGAAATCATAATTACAATTTGTTTCTCAAGCTTTACAGTAAACAGAAAAGCAAATTTATGCAAGGTAAAGGAAACTACAGGACAAAGAGTCACAAGAGTAATAAGGACTATAGAGGCTGAGGCACGTAGGAGAGTGGAGGCAACGTGCTAGCCACAGAAGGAGGGAAAACAGTCATCGCAACAGGAGGCTTGCCTTCTTGTGTCTGAGCCGTGCCTAGGAAGAAGAACAAAATAAGAAAATGAGCTTAATTAATAGACTCCTGAAATGGGCCTACTTGTTAATCCATGGGCTTACTGGATCTCTCGAACTCTATCTAGTCTAACTCCACACGAATCTTTGGCTCTACTTGAGGAACACTTGCGCTTTGAGGGGAGCAATTATGCTGGAGTTTGTCGTAGACATCACCAAGATCCAGATGGGTTCATGAGCATGTTAGACTAATGAAATTACACTAAAACGGAAAATAGATGAAGCATGGTTCAATCTACAGAAAGCATTATCCGCATAAACATATGGAAAAACCTGAATTCCTTCAGTGTTCTCATTGCGCATTGTCATTGTCGTCTTAAAAACCGGATGATGCATATCAGTAGCCTGCTCAGGTGCCATAAGCAATGGCATCAAAGTGAGAGGGAGCTGGTTGTCAACATGCAAATGACCAAGTATATAAGCTTCAACCTGGCATAAATGATCATCAAACTCGGTAAAATTCAATGACACTTGAAATTTACACTTGAGAATATTCTGATTCATAAAGAATTAGATTAGATGCTTCGATCATGAAAATTATACGAACTTCGTGGAGCATCTCAACCCCAACCCTCTATGACATAACGAAACAAAAGATGTGCATATAATATGCATACAATCAGAGATTTCCTTCTATTCTGACGTGAAGAAGTATTCATCATATTCACGAACAGCATTTAAGTTACCTCCTTTAAAAATGCTTAAACTGGAGGAAACAGTCACTTGAAATAGCACATTTCTGTTTATTTACGTAAGTATTAGGAAATTGGCATATGTTAGACCAAGTTTCAAATCTTATTTTACGCTGTAAATACCTAATTATCAAATAATGGCTTGTGCTATTGGAGGCAACAATCCAACTGTGGCACAGCTAGTTGCCAGTTTGCCAAGTGAACTTGTTCGACCTCTTGCGGAGTACTGTTATATCGGGGAATCAGCAGGACCGCAGGAAAGTTGTGGGTCATTGTACGAAAGGAGCGCACACACGTTTTGAGGAAGGTGAGGAAACCTATAGAACTTATGAATTCCAAGTTCTTGGGCTAAAACAATTACATGGACAGAGGTTAAGGATTCGGGCAATAGAGCTATCTTTCTAGGTTATAATTGTTCTTTTTCTGTGATCTAATTGCATATACTTTACTGATGATTGTTTCTATGGTTTGTTGTTGCGGCACTTGACACACTCAAACTTGTACTGGTTGATTAAAAAAAATTACTACTCACAGAATCTTTTATTTGATAGTTTCCTTTGGTCACTTTTTTTCCCTTCTGATACTTGAAAGGTACATGCTCTCTTTCAGTCCCAGATTGTGAAGTTACGGGCAACACTAAGCAAAGACTCACGAGAAAGTTACCTATGCTGTAACTAGGAACAATTTTGTTACGATTTAAGAAGTCAATTTCAAGCCCAAAAAGCCTAATATAGTTGCTCCAGTTTCATGAATATCCAGTCCGACAAGAGTTTCCATCGGCGCCCATATAATGTTGAAGGTTAAGATTGGACCTGAGTGCGACACACCACCCATACACATTAAACAGAAATCACTTTTGGCTGTTTAGAGCGATTGAATTCTCAGCTAACATGTTCCTGCTTTTTTATTGGATTTGATGGTGTATTTGTTGCTCTCCTCTTAGTCGGACGGAAACAAATCGACATAATTTATGGAAAAAATTAAAGAGTTCTAATAATATTCGTTGTTTGTAACACAGACAGCAGTAAAAGTGGCTTTAACGATAAGTTCACATTTTGCGTTCTGTATACAAACTCCATTAAAAGAACACGACTTCAACGCAACTCCATGCTTTTCACCAAAAGTACTTTTACAAAATTCTACCAGGCCGCTTTCTCCAACCTTACCAGGAAAGTCTTTTCTTCCACAGAAAGCTGCAAAACCGCAGTTCCAAGAAAAGCAATTTTGAATCGACAGATGGCACTTCCTTTCCGTAGTCAGCCAGCAATTGCTCGAAACAAACAGAAAATTGTCTTAGGGGTAGAGAAAACAGCCACCACGAAGAGATATTATCTATGCTACTCAGCGTTCCCAAATCATCATATCTATTTCTTCGTTCTCCAGAACAAGCATACGTTACGTTCCACGATTAGAGCCAAGCACTTTCAGGATTCAGCGACACCAGAAACAAGCACAAATTCCAGGGGGAAAGGGCCATCCCGCAAACTACATACAGGCAACACGCATACTCCTACCGCAGCATATCGTACTCACAATTGATACTATAAAACATAGTTATCAACATAGATCATTTTCTTCTTTCGAGCTCTTCCCTCTCCCTGGCCCTTCTTCTTAGATTCCTCGTATAGTTTTTATTTCTTTGTTCCTTCGTTTTTTTTTCCCTTCTTTCCAAGGTTTTTGGGTTAAGAAAATACACTAATTTATACGGGGTTGGTTAGTTAATTAAGCAGCTGCAACAGTGCTAGTGCGGTAGGAGTATTCTTGATTTTTGTTTGGTGAAGTTGCTTTTCTCTGCTGCTCTTTCTTTCTGAGAGCTTTCATCGAGGAAGAGATACTGTGTTTCTTCTCCTTGGCTTCCTCTGCTTCTATTATCTCCTGTCTGCACTCTTCACTACAAGATGGAATGTCTCCTCTGCAAATTACCAAAAAAAAACCTATCAGAAACTAGCCATACACAATTCCCCGATAGAATTACTACTAAAAGTCAACTAAAAGGGAAAATTTTTCCATCTACAACGTGAAATTTATTTGGGTCCCCCAGATCCCCACAACAGAAACTAAATATTATTACTTGATTGGTTGGTAAGAAGATGTGTCGTCAAGGAAAACTTAAAAATCTTTCGCAACTTAAAATAACAGCAGATTTGAGATCTAGAAGCAGAACACTTGATATCAACGACCGATTAGTTATTCCTTTTTCTAGAAGGCTAGAAAAATTTCGCAAAATTTATGAACAAAAGCAAACAAAAGGGCAAAGAAACAATGTCTAACCTGTACATGTAGATGTCTCTATTCCCAAGAGGCTTCTTGCAGAGAAAACAAGCATCCAAGAAATAGGGTTGCTGCTCTTCAAATCTGGCATCATAAAACCTAGGACCAGATCTGGGAGATGAACAAACCGATGAAGAAGATAATGAAGACAGATTCTTGAGACTAGTCCTTCCATAAGAAAGAGGTCTAGAAAACAAAGCATAGTTCTTCTGGTTATGATTCCCGGAAAACCCAGCTTCCATTTCAGCCAAAAAAGCCAAACCATCATCTTCCTCAATAAAACAAGGCCGTCTTGAACTCAAGGAATCCATTTTCTTTTACTCTGTGTGTTACAAGTGAATTATGCGTAATGAGCAGGTCCAGTATTAGGAAGGGGAGAATGAGATGTGAATAACAAGAAAAAGAATTGAGCAGATGCTTATGGAGATAGGTTGTTGAAAGAATGGAAGGTATTTATAGCAAAACTCTCAACCATCTGGAAAAATAGCAAGAGAGTGAGTGAATGTAAAACAACAGGCAGGTTTCAAGAATCCGTGCGAGAAAATCTATTGGCTAACAATACCTGCATCTACAAGTTACAACATTTTTTTGTTACAAAAACCGCAACGTATTTACCACTCGAGTTTCACCGAATGACAACAATACCATTCATGCAATATCTATCATGCACTGAATGATAAGGGTACATTTGGAAATTCAATTGTCATCGCTCGAGACTAGATTTTCTGTGGAGTCCCACTCACGAACCGTTTATGAAATAAGACGAGCCCCACGCTCATTCAATGCGCGTTAACTCAACGACCATACCGCCCTAGTCTTTGTCCATCCCTGGCCCCAATTGCCGGTTTTCAATGGTCTCTTTAACTTTTAGTGTTGTGGGTCAAGCACAGACTTTCACCTTGCAGTTAGCGGAAGCAGCAGGGGTAAGCTTTCAGAATTTGATTGGAGGCAGGTAAAAAAATTTTTTAACCATTTTCATTTTACTATTAAAGGATTCATCACATAATTTTTCTGTTCAATTAAGATTTCTCAATTGTGTTCCTTGTCTTGTTATGGTAATTTTAATTATTTTATTACTAATTATAAAAAAATGAGTCACAAGGATGTAAATAATTTCAAACACAAAAAGATATTTTTACGAATTTTATATTTAAAAATATAAAAAATTATTATTTTTTTTAATAAAAATAAAATGAATTGCATGAAAATTGATTGAAAAATAAAAAATTAAAAAAATAAAATAAAATTAATTACTTACTCTCTAATCATGGTCTCAAAGTATTTCTCCTACTAATCTCTTTTAACACCTCTAAATATATTTTTTTAAAAATTATAAATAATTTTTTAAATCAAAATAGGTATCAATTTTAATATATTTTTTATAAAATTAGATGTTTATTTATCAATTTTTAAATTTATGTTCAATAATTAACGACTTTTTAAAAGTGTTTTTTAAAATGTAGATCGGTGTTAATGGAGATTAGGAATAGGAAAGGTTGGTGGAAGAAGAAGGTGACTTAAGTACCATAATTAGTGGGTAAGTAAGTAATTTGACTTTTGCCAATTAAGTAAATTAACGGTAACAAAAAATAACAGGGGGGATAAAGTAAAATTTTTGTAATGGTTGTTATCAAATTGTAATTATATAAAATTTTCACTTAGTTTAACCAACAAACAGGAGGAGAGAATTGTAATAAACCACCTCCGTGACCTTGACTCTTGCGCTCATTTCAGCTCGGTAGACAAAAACATCATTCCCATTCGAGTAACCAGCACGCTGCGTAAATGCAAGTAAGACTTTCCAGCACCAAACAGTACGTTGTACTTCCCAGAAACAAAAACCCTCCAGTCCCCACAGCCCCAACCCATGGTTTCGCTTCACACTTGCCCCCTTTGGCCCCACGACCTTCCGCTTTACTCCAAGTCCCACTCTTGATAACGTCACCTTCGTCTCTTTTACCTTTTCCTTTTCTCTCTCTCTCTCTCTCTCTTTCCCATTTTTTGTTTTTGTCCTTTTCCCTCACTCCTCAACCTCACCGGGTCCCACTTTTGAAACCCCACTAAACTGCGGATCCCACCTCTCCCCATCCTTTTTCATCATGATGCATCCTGCGGTCCTCTATTATGAGTGTGATGGAGACTTCTCCATTTTTATTTCATTGCGAACATTCAAGATTTTTTTATGCGACAACTCATTGGAATTATCGTGAGGTAGCATCCATGATAGCAAACGGACGCTTTTACGCAACTCATGTTTCGAGGTTCTTGTTTCCCCAAATACAATCTCTGCCCGCGAACCGCGGTCAGCCAGTGACTGCCCGTCAGTACCCTCTTTTCTTTTCCTTTTTTACACGTGTGATGTTGTACTTGACACCAGCGCAGCCGCCTAGGTCCATAATTTGGTGCCACGTACAAAAGCCAAGGGTCATATCAGTTATTAATGCAGGGTGACCAATGATACCGTACTACGCTGGTGCAGTTCGTCTCCAGCGCTTTACCGCGCACGGACGGCTGAGATTGCATAGAAATTTATTTGTGGCATCTCATTTACCTAGAATACCGGCCCCTAGGCGAATCGAGGGCGAACGATGTGGTCAATCTGAATAATAACTAGAAAATGAAAAGCCTGTTTTCCGAAATTTGGCTTTTCCTTTCGTCCGAAAAAATTGCTTGCACCACCGCCGCCACCTCCACCACTAAAAAAAAATTTAATAAATTTTTTTTATTATATTAATTCAAAATAAATTTAATTTATATTTAATAAATAATTTTATTATACTATTCATACAATATAACAAACTCTCTCCCTCCGTAATTACTTTTAACCAATCTTACAAGGGTTATAGTATACATGCTTAATAATTGACTTGGTCACAGTCAAACTCAAGCAGTCCAGCTGTTTCCATTTTTCCAGAGACCAATTGATCAACATTGCAGCCCGACGGTCACATCGCATGGGAGTGTATCATCGTTATGGGCATTAAAAAATTAAATAATAAACTAAAGTTGTTCATAACAAAATCATACCCACAAGATTTACTAAAGTTGATGGTGTGTGTGTATATATATATATATATATATAATTTATTAATTTAAAGCGTCTAATTGATATTATTCCATCATAAAAGTGCAAGTTGAGTTCTTGTAATTAAAGGGATTAATTATTCTAAATCCAATAAAGAGATTTTGAAAAGGTTTTCAAAGTGGAATTTGGTTCTCTTGTCATAATTTGGGAGGCAGTCTTTGTTTTTTATTTTTTAATTTTTTTGAAGTGGGTTATTTTCTTTATCAACTTTAACAGCATGCATGTAATAAAAGTGTTAATTCTTTTTATTTATTTATTTGCTTTAAATATTTATTATTTTTACTAAATAGTGGAATTACCTGTATTTTTCAATCATTAAAAGAAAAAGGTGCTGCTTTATTTTAATTAATGAAATTTTTTATTTAAAATTAAAATAATACAAAATTTAAATATTTTTAATTTTATATTAGTTAAAAATATATAATGAAAAATACGTAAATATATAATATTTAAGTTTAATAAAACTAAAAAATTTTAAATAAACTAATTCAACAAATCAACCAATAAATTTACAACACATAGTTTTTTTATTGTCATAAATTTTATAATAATTAATTTTAAATTAAATATATACGTAATAAAATTTTTTAAATAATAAATTCTAACAAAAATCAATTCACTTGTCATAAAATTTAAAATATGATTAAAAATTTTTACTATTAATAATTAAAAATTACAAAAATAATATTAAATTTGCATATTTAAAGTGAAAATACAACTTAACAACTTTAAATTGATTTAAAAAATAATATTAAATTTGTATAGATAGAGTAAAAATTGCAAGCTTAACAACTTTAATGTGTTAACTGCTTTGATCGAGAAGCATGGAGCCCACAATTTTTGTTGTTTAAATTAAAACATTTTACATAATATTGTTGTGACACCATTCAGTTTCTCGAATAGCGAGACATTAACCAAAATGGCAAGTGAAACTTTAATCTCCGGTCCCGCCAGCCGATGGACCACGGGGATTCGTTGTTCTGTACTGGCTGTCACGCAAGTTGATCTTCAGCCATAGGTGCAATGAACTTTTTTTTTCCTTTTTTGGAGGAATACACCTCCTGCGACGTTTGGGATTTTCACCGTACTATTTTTATCACCGTCATCGAAATCAACGGCCGGCGGTAAAATACAAAGACGTAGTTTTAATACAGTAATTCTAATATATCACCATTTGCCACCACGTTCGCTGCGTGGTGTCCGTCAATTCTGAAGCGGTGAAGTATATAAACGGTAGATCAAAGTCCCGGTGGTTACGAGTCATTGCTTCAAAGCCGCCGGATCTCGACACGTGTATGTGAGTTCCCCTCCCACGTATGTCACCCAGCTTCCGGCATGTCATAGAACTCGAAACCTTTGTTTATTCTCTAGCGTTGTACTTTTTTTCTTTTTCATTTCTTACTTTTTTATAAAAAAAATTAAATATAAATATAAATATAAATTGTATACATGAAAGAGAGGCCAAGGGAGGTCTTAGGGTTTGGCCAAAGAAGTTGGTTCGTGTGCCAGTCCGAAGTACATTGGTTTTGCAGAGTGGTTTTAGTTTAATTATAATCTAATAAAAAGGCCAAATGTTCTTTTAATATTAATTAATTATCCATCAAAAATAATTATTTTATTATAAAAAAAAATATTTTATAGGTATTAATTTTTGAAAAAGATTCCTTCAAATATAATTATTTTATTACATATTATTTTCTTTCTTTGGAAGCTTGTGGCAGGCAGCACACAGTATTCCCTCTCTATTTTATTATTTTTTTAATATTTTATTCGGCTGAGATTCTGTGCGATGCATCGGGTTTTCAGCAAGAAGACACGTGCGAAGAGAATAGAAACAGTGTGAAAAGATAAAAAGTCATCAAACCTACTGTCTAGTTACACAGGCATCATCGGCTCATTTCTAGTTTAATATATGGGACCTACAAAACATATAATTGACATCTACCAAAGTGTAATTGTGAAGCTCTACAGCATATAAGTTAATTGTGTTATGGAAGTAAGATTTAGCAAATCAATCCCCTAAATATCTTTCAAATTTGATTGTGGTTTCATGAACATGGCTCTTATGCTTGTTAAATCCATACCGGACACCTGTACTCTGCGGAATGGAGAACGACCTGATCAAAATATTTCAATGTGTGGTATTTGTTCTCGCATGCGTACGTATCTCTCTAGAAGGAAAATCACCGTCGTTGTTTCTTCTGTATTTTCTTCCTTCTGATGACGATGTATTGGACAGGTACAGGTACGTATGAGATTTTAGTGGGGAAAAAAATTGGAGTCAAAACCATTGGAGAACAGATTGTTGGCAGGTAATATACACGTAAATAATAAATAATAATTATTAAAAAAAAAGAAAAAAATTTTGGGCCTAGCAGCTAGCTTTAGCGTGTCCAGGTGGGGTTTTGACATAGCAAGAATTATTATAGGAAAACAAATACATCAAGCCACGAAGAAGTCACGTGGAAGTTTCCAAAATAATGTTAGGTTGAGTAAGACCCCTTTAATTTAATTAATAATATAATATTATAATTGAAAAAAAATTATAGAATTTACCTAT
Source organism: Xylocarpus granatum (assembly GCA_019650275.1). Taxonomy (NCBI): domain Eukaryota; kingdom Viridiplantae; phylum Streptophyta; class Magnoliopsida; order Sapindales; family Meliaceae; genus Xylocarpus; species Xylocarpus granatum. The sequence goes on along the minus strand of BNST01000546.1, from coordinate 106,092 downwards.
CTCTTCGTAATGGAAACGTTATGAAGAAGGGCGGGTGTATTTAGTAAACAAGCATGGCCCAAATTCAACCCAAGACAAATGGGAAATTTGGGCCACAAAATTCCAGTAGGCCAGTCCACTGAGAATTTGGGCTAATGAGGTGTCGGTGGCTACATTTTCAATACTATAAATAACCGGTTTAACCCGACCCAAAATTAATGGAAATTAAATTTCACAGTTGGTTCTCGTATGAATACAGTACAATGATAGAATTTGAAGAATGCTACTATCCCCCGGCACCTGATCATATCAAGGAAACCTAAAAATCTTATACGGGAAACTGGATCCAGTTCCAGTGTTTGTGTTTAGCAGCTGCTGCTGATGATATTGACCCATTCTTCCCCAAAATTTAATTACAGTTTACGTAGGCAGTGCAGTGCTGTTTTGTGCGGTACATAGCTGGTTGTTGTTGCTGACGACCCAAATCAAAGGCCGTTGTTGACGGTTGTGTGATATGGGCAGACCAATCCAGAACCAGAAGCGTCGTTCCATTATTTATTTACGCAGTTTGATAGACGATAGTGTTGATTTTCTATGCAACAGAATTCAAGCCCCAATTGGCCCAACTAATTCTTTACCTGCTCTGTCACTCTCCTCCACTTTATAGGGCACTGCCTGAATAAATACTTTAAATTTTGGCGTAGGAATTTAGAGTTCTTCCTCTTAATGTACTTATTAACCTGGTAGGTTTCTCCTGCAACTGTCTCGTTCTTCTTTCAGGGTCTAACATCAGGAGCATTGATGATTTTACATTTGAAACAAGAGTTGCATAAGACACAAATGATGAGAATTGCAATGGATATATCCATCTACATGAGGCAACCCATATCAAGCCATTGCATTGTTTATCAATATTATTGGTGGACAAGTATCATAAAATAGGAAAAACAATAAAGGCTAGAAATTGTATTAAAAAGCATGCATGTTAACAATAAAAGAGTTCCAAAAATGTGCAACATATTGATCTTTCATGTCTCTGTGTTGTCAAAATGCCAGTATTACTCATTATATAGAGGTCCCCCTTCCCTTCACTTACAGTACTTTATCACACCACAAACATTATTTTATTTTATTTTTTGGCTGCTTGTCCGGATATAGCACTGGATTGAATTGGCCAGACGTGTAATGCTTTTCAAAAGCTTAGGCCATGGTTTTGAATCTTGATCAGCGGGAAACTCCACTAAAAGAATGGTGGGATGGCATAATGAAAAATTGACGCATCATCCCATATTGAACCACCAAACCCCCCCCTCCACAATTTGCGGGAAATTGGAAAAGTCTGAGTGATGCCATAATTTGACGGTGAAATGGATTTTGGAAATTTATGACAATTTCAGCCATGGATACATATACTTTCAAACAAAACATGAAATTACCTCGACACAAAGGCAACTTCATAGGCACTCTTACCTTCTAATACAAGCAAAATTGCTTTAAGGTTTATTAGCATTTAAAGTATGCATCCAGATCAATGCTTCGTTGTGAAAAGAAGTTCACCATAAATGTTGTCAGACCTTTCATGAGATTCAGAGCACCTAGACCCTAATTATAACGAGAAGAAGAAGAGACCACTGGACAAAATCACAAATGTGTTGTCCTCCACTTGTCCATTAGATTAAAAACCACAAAGTAAAATAATTTTCTCTTCGTTATCATGGAAAATTTTTGAATTAGGGCCACAAACATCGAGTCCTTATCCTTTGCAAGGCAGAGTCACTCCCACAGCTTGGTCCCATATAAAAATGTATATGACTATCTGTTGTGACCTAGATCTACATCTTCATTTTCAAGTTATTTTCTTGATGCGTAGGGCATTTGAGGCAATGGGGCGTCTTCTGTATGTATAATCTTTGTCCTCCTCTCCTACTCCATTTGAAAGCCTTTATAATTTAGATCATATATCGCAATTCACACCTTAAATATTGGCTCTATTGTCAATAATATGCAAAACTAGCATCTGGCTTTATGTATATTTACTAGATTTCTTGATACAAGAGAAGGATTTCCAAGTTAAATTCATATTTGAAGTCAAATATTGGGATTCATGTTAAAGTTTCAGGAATCTTGTATGAACTTGACAGTTGACAAATTTGTTAAGAAGCCCCAAATCTTGTAATATCATTATCCGGAGATCATGTGAACATAGAAATATAAAAAGATGGGGTTAACATTTGCTTATTTTCATATGTTGGCCAAACTGAGTTGTAATTGTTTTTCTTTCTTGCTTGTGTCTCATCCACCAATGCACAGAAGAATCTTGCCAACTTGCACAAATTTGCTTCTCAAGCATGGTTTTGGCTCTGATGGAGAAGTTATAAAATAAGCAATAAAAAGTAAAGGTATTGTTGAAATAAGTGGGTGATGATCCTCATTTCATTGCAAAGAATCTTGTTTGTTTTGATTACATGACAATTCAAGATTGGTCCCAGAATATGACAGCTAGAAAATTTAACAGCTTCTACTTTAGTCTGGTAAATTTCCTCAGGATCAATTAATGGTTCACTTTTTCTTTTTCTTTCTCTTTTCTCCTTTTTGGGTTGGCTGAGCCCGAGAGTAATTCATATGCTTTTATACTTGTTTTCTTCTTGTTACATGTATTGGTTACATTATTTTGCCAAATCCAGAGTACATGTACATACATGCATGTAAGCTGCATTGGTCAGTGGTGTAGTGGCCATGTGACCGTAATCAGATTCCTGCTTATCTGCAAGCTACATTAAGACAGTTAAAAGTTGCATAATTAATTGTAATCAGAATTCAGCCATGCTCGTGATCAAATCTCCTTATTATTATATTCAACAAGGGATTAGTCTAAGGGCTAGTTTCTTCACTTCATCAAGTTACTACTATTTACAGTTTTGCTTATATACAATCCTTGTTAAGAGAAAACTGTCCCTTTTTGTATATGTATTGCTTCAGAATTTGCACTACATATTAAAGTAGAACACGAATAAAGGGATGAGAGATCACTTGGGTTTCACTTTCTTGAAAATCACTTTCTCATACTACTAAAGATTCAACGGTCTTATTTCTATATGCTTCCATGCAATCACAGAAAGTAGCTTCAATTTGAAGGTGCCAGATTGCAATGAATCGGCAGCAAGATTTGGATATGCAAACACCAAATAAAGCTGCCCACACATTTATCATTTAAATCAAAAAGCACCAACCAATTCTTTAGCATATAAAAACTTATATTGCAAAAAAGAGAAAAGTTGGGAGTAGACCAATCTGTTATTGGCATCAAATGCAATGCTCTTTGCTCAATATCATATACCCATATGACACGAGTCAAATAGAAATGGCGGAAAAGTAGCTAGGCCTAACAACTGAAATAAGGAGGGAGAAGAGAATAGAATCTTTTTATGGCACCACCACAGGATTTCGGACAAAAATGGGAAGATGTTATCATGTAGAAACTCATAATTGAAGTATAGATCCATCCTTGGATTGTGATATTCCATATCTTATAAATCTTTTTCCAAATTATTTTAGATAATCAAGAAGACAAGTAGCTTATCTCATGTCCGACCGTATACTACTACAATTTGTTTATTATGGGGCCAATAAGTTAAAACCCTATCGGGATAAGACTCCATGGGACCAAAACCGAATTAAGCGACTTCCAACTTTGTATGGTAATAATCATTTTGGAAACTTTGCTTCAACACACGAATATTACAAGAAAACAAGCACATGCATTCTATCTATCTTCAGAGAAGTTAGATAAGTTCATTTTGTAAAACAAAAGAAGATGCCCAATGTTGAAAGCCACCTATTCTGTTGCTTCCATTCAATGAAAAAAGTTCCAAGTACAAGATGCTTTACATGATTTCTTGAAAACTGATCATGCCTTTATTTTTTATTTTTTTGAAAAAAAATGAGTAAGCCTTGAAATGTTACTGACCCCGACCCATGATTATAATTTATTACCACATCATGACAACAATGGGATAATGCAACTCTTGCATTTTTTCACCTGCTGGATTGTATCAACCCTAGCTTTGCTTTGATGGCATATCTATATGCACACGCACAAATGTTTTCATGAATTCATCAGAAATAAACAAAGCATATGCAGCCAACATACCACAATGTGCATGCTATCATACACTGAATTGAGTCATTGACAGAACGCTTATGCAAGTGAATTCTTCCTATTTCCATACCTACACTACAATAACCAGAAGAACACCATAAATAGCATCAAAACGATAATATTTATCTTAAAAGAAATACCAAGGGCAAACAAATTATCAAATAAAAGAATTTATATATGAATTCTATAAAAAACCACTACCCATGTGGCCATGTACATCCTCAAGGTAACTTCACTTCGAGAGGGGGAACCAAAAAAGCAAAAACCAGGAAATTTTGAGTTTATTATACTCCATTCTTATTATTATTATTTTTTTTCTATTTTCTTTTTAACGTTGCTCGCATATCGTTGGGCCACAACCTGGGCCTGCGTTCTGCATTGTTGGGCTTTTGGACCCTAGGAAAGGTAAACCTCAACGCTAGAATCTCTCATGTTGAAACAAAGCGGGCACGCCTGAACAACCTGGTCACATTCCGTACAAACGCAAAGGTGCCGACACGGCAGCAGCACCACGGATGCCACCCGTTTCCGACACCCTTTACAAGTCGGTCCGGGAACGGGTACGGAAGCTACGCGATCCGGGTCGACGTACGCCGACTCCGCATCCTCGGCTACCTCCCCTGTGCACTTTAGTCCGTCGTCACCTCTTCTGATATCTTGTTGCCCGCCTGCACCGCTCATTATAGCCTGCTGCAGCTGGGCCTGTAGAGATGCGGCTGCTGCCTCCTGTGCCCTTGCCTTTGCCTGCCAAACCTGCGCCTCTACGCTGAGTTGAGTGGCACGTGCCTCCAGTTCCGCATTTCTTCTTGTGGCTTTCTCTACTTCGGCTTCCTTTTCTCTCAATCGCCGGGCGATTGATTCCTCCGCCGAACCCAGCAGCGCACGATAATGCCTCTGCCTTTTCTCCGCTAATGCTCGGCGCAGTTCCTCTCCCTATATAAATTTTTTTAAAAGAAATCAATATCACGCGAAGAATTGGAAAATCTTTATCGAGACATAAAAATTTTGCATATAAGAGAAACCCATTCGAAAAAATTGTGAATTGGTACCTGAGTTTGGAGGTATTGGTCTAATTCATCTCGCTGGCGTTTGATTTGAGTCGCTAAATCTTCTGATAGAAAAGACAAGAGAGAAGGTGACTGGCACATAATATTTTGCTGTTGTGGGTGTTGTTGATGACGACGACTTTGTTGTAATTGCTGGTGCTGGTGTTGTTGTTGTGGGTCACCGAAAGATAATCGTAGACCAGTAGAGACGACATTGGGTTGTTGATGGTTGTGGAGCTGAGAGAGGTTTATGAGTTGGGGAGCTTGAGATTGCATAGAGACTGGATTAATTGGTGCTGGTGCTATTGTTGTTGTGATTGTATTATTTGCTGCTGCTAGAACTTCTCTTCCTCTTTTGCGTGGATTACTACTGCCTGAACATGGTGGCAAATTTAGAATCTTGATATTACAACTGGGATGAAGCGCGAGGAAATTAAATTAAGCCGACTGAGTACTGACCTCCATTGTTGAATAACATGTACGATTGATCAAGAAATCCTCCTGGTTGTGGCTGAAATGAATAATCATGCCCTTCTTGTACTTTTCTGCATATGATAAATGAACAAACTCAGATAAAAGTTTGAAAATTTGATGAATTCAGATGAAAAGACAAAAGAAAAGATGAAGATATTGATAGAGATGAAAGGCAAACCTATTTAGAAGGAGAACGTTTGATGGGTATTGAGCTTGAACAGCCATTATAGAAGAAGGAGAAGAATGATGATATAGATGGGAGAAGGTGAGGTGAATATGAATGATTTTATATATATGTATGTGTGTACAGACAAGGTAAACGTGAAAAAAGGTGTAGCAATAAACGCTGACACATAAGAAGCATGAAAAAGAGAAAGAAAGATGCCGGCTAAGCTTGCCTGCCTGCCTTCCTTCCTTGCCACAGGCCTAGCTTGGCGGACTCTTCAATAAGAGAAGAGAAAAGTTTGAGAGAGAGAAAGAGAGAGAATCAATGACTTATGTCGGTATTGATAGAAGAGGCCAGCACGAGCAACATCACCATTACCATTACCTTCCCCTCAAATCTATCTATCTATCACGCCCTTTCTCTCGTTTGTAAATTACCTACTTTTCTTCTCCTATGCTTTTGTTTTGCCCGCTTGCTATGCTTTCCAATCTTTCTCTCTCTTTGGGTTGTGTGTGTATATATACAGTATACGGTACTGATTGACAGAAAGGGGGAGAGAGAGAAGGAGAGATGCGATTGAAAAGAATCAGTCCAAGAGAGAGACACCTTATTCTGCTCTTTCTTTCTTTCTTTCTTTGTTGCCTTCTCCTTTGTCTTTCCTTCCCTTCTATCTATCTACGTATGCGTGGGGTTGGCTTTTCCTGAGGAGTCTCGTGTTTGTTATCATCATCATCAGCATCATCGTCTACAGCCCCATTACTAATACAACAAATGCTTCCAACTTTTCTTTTCTGTTTTTCAAAATTTTTACCTAAATAATAATAATAATAATAATTATTATTATTATTATAAATAAGAGAGAGAAAATCAATGACATGGGGTGATGTTATATTTTGCAGTTGCAAGTTGTGCTCATATAAAGTAAGTAGCAGTGGTTGCAGAGTGTGCAGGTCTCTGCCGCAACCGCTGCCGCTGGGACTGTTTATATTGTATTGTATGTAATGTGATCCATGAGTCTCTCGCCCGCTTTGCCTTTCCCCTTTGCCCCTATCTCTATTTAGAATCTCTCGGGAGCTTAATTTTATTAACCTTTTAACAGTCATTATTATTATTTAATTTCTATTCAGATAAATTGGGTATGGAAATGCAATATATTTATTTATTTTTAAATTGAATGATACCTCATATGTGATAAGTATCACTTGAAGAAGCAAAAATTCAAATAACCCTTAGACTGAATTCAAGCATTTGTCTTTGATCATGCATGTTATGTTAAATTACTAAATTAATTACTTGGTTTTGAATATTCAAAACTGTTTAAGGATTGCGTTGCTTTAATTCCCATTCCTTGTCTTGGAAAAAGGAGAAGAAGAGATCAACATACCTCCGACCTAATTGCTTGGTTGTTCTTACCACCAAGTTGGTAATTCATCAAATCTTTGGGTATGACTATGTCAAAATGACGAAGCTAAACTATGGATTGCTTTTAACCCTTTATTTAGGGGACACGGGTAAATTATAAATTGAAACAAAATCTGGAAATTTAAACCGATTTAGTTATGATAATATGCCTGCCAATTTGCTTCACTAAAATTTATTTCCTTTACCCTAATTTAAGGATTTAAAAAAGAAAATAATGAAAAGCATGTGGGTAGGACTAGGAGGAAGTCCCTAGAAGAAGAAGAAGATGATGATGTGTATGAAGATTAACCACTAAGGAATTAAGAGTTGCTTTACAATGAGGGTAAAACAAAATACTTATTATTTTTTTCAAAAGAAGAAGAAGAACAATGAAGTTAGAATACTCAGGAAAAGTTAACTTGGTATTGGTGATCTTCTCCATAACCAAGAGGGGGGATAGGGGTGTTTTAAATTTGTTTCCTTTAATTAACGGAGATGATAAAGAAAGAAAGAGAAGAAAGGTGGGAATTTCAATTAATTGAAGAAAATGTGAAAGAGAGTGCTTGGAATCGCATCACGCAATTTGTCTTCGCATTTGGACCCACAAACGGGGTCGGTTTCTCCTATTTCTTTTCCCCCCATTCTTCTCCTCTTTATCTAGTCAATGAATATATTGAATATCTCATTCTCATGTCAGCTCTTTCTCTATGCATAGATTAGAAATACAACCCTGCACGGCACTATAATTTTATTTGTAAGTTGCTATGTAATAGTATTATTCACTTGATCATTTTCACACACACACAAACACAGCTCATTTTTCGTTGTTTTCTTCTCCCATCTATCTCGCCCTTTCATTTTCTCTATTGTTGTTGCTCATTAGTTTTAATGAGATTGTGGTTAAAAGTGGAATCAACTTATTGTCTGTTTTTACTTGATCTCCCATGGTAATGAAGCACTTTCTTGGTGTTAGGTATTCCACACTGAATAATATTGAAAATGCACAGTACGCTATGAAAGATGAGACGGGTCTTTCGAGATTTTTGTAAAGTTGACTATCAATAAATTTTTGATGGAATAACGTGATCAACCGATCCTTTTTGAAAAATCCATCAAATGGGCATGCAGTTGCACTTGCAGGCCAAATCGGTTGACCTCACTCCAAGTTTCATTGCCAGTCTAATCCAACCTTAGGGTTAGGTAAACCTCGCCCTAATCCAAAACTCAAATCAATACTTGAAAGCTAACTCGTCACCACACACACATACATACATACGCATGCAATGCACTTGGAAAAATATTATTATATTCTACTCATTCATTAAAGTGTTTCGATGGGTTAAACCAGTAAAACCCTACTGAAATAATAATGAGTCAAAAATATATGCAAATAGCAGCAGAGCAGCCTGTTCATCACGGTTGTTAGATGATCAAGACTGTACAATTTTGGAATTCTTCGTGATCTTTGAATTTTCTTATTGGGTACTTTAATTTGTCTCTCCTTAAAGCTAATGAATGAACTTTTGGTTTGGATTGTGGAACAAAGTCATGAAACCTTGCAAATTGTCTAAGAAGACAGACACGCTTGCAGGCAGCCTAGCTGTAAAAGTAAGGAAACTTCATTAATCACTATCGATCTCCATGACCTTCGGGCAAAATGCATTGTTTCCTTTTAACAGCTAGTCATTATTTTCAAGGATCCTTTGTTGTTCACTGTTATTGTTGTTATCATTATTATTGTTATGCTTTTCATGGATTAAAAATCAACTCTAATATAATGTTAGGTCATCAATTCCAACATGTGTCATGAAACCAGGCGCATTTCCTTTGGTTCAAGACAACACCAACTTAAGACATTTCTTTAATCCTAATCCAACCATTCCCAATCTTTATATATTTTGTTTGACCCACAAACTCTCAAGACTCCTTTTCCATTTTCTAGGGTTGATTTTCCCTCCTTTTCTTTCCTGCCACTCGATTTTCTTGGACTTCGTTTTATTATTTATGGCACCATTTTCATCGATCCACGTCTCCCCATCACTTTTCTACAGTCTACCCACTAGCCATATATGCTTTTCTTCACACCAGAAGCACCGCTAACGACCCCAAATTACAACCAGCATATGTTGCAACTGCTAGCTAGCTAGCAACAATATTCTACGTCATACCTAAATATTATGACATTTTTTTAAATATATTTGTTTTCTTTTTCCTATTTTCTTTAACTTTTTTATGCCCCGGCAAGACATACCCCATTATTGTTACTTGCTTCGTGGCCCCCAATAAATAATTATCCTCGGTTCCTGAGAAATTCTAATTTTCATGTCTAAGTAAGAAAATAATATTTTGAGAGAGTGGAAACTAGGGTGGATTCAGTGCTTTAGACCTAAAAAAGCTTGATCATGCAAGTAAAGCAAATAACAACATTGTAATATTCTATAATATCTTATCATTCGTGGACATTAAGTGTGATCTAACAAATTGGAAAATGGAGAATTAGTGATCAGTGTGTGTTTGTAGACAACTTTTAAGTACATAGTGAACATTTACCTACATCAAAACCAATCATCACTCAACTATTACCTTATGGTGATGCCATTAATATTTGATTGGCCGATCAATGAGAAGAAATCCGCCCATTAATTTCGTGTTTTAAACCGTAAATTAAATTAAATTAAATTAAATGGCAATGATCATTTGTTAACATGATTTAAATTCTCAATAATGGGTATCTATAGTTTCACAAGGAAAGGAATGGAGTGGAGAGGAGAGGAGATATATATTAATGGTAAATGTCAGTGAGGAAGATGTGGGTGGTGGTATAATTTATGAGTGATCGAAGGTACTTTTTGGCAACTGCTCTCTTCTGATGAAAAATAATAATGCGAGTCACAAGAAGAGGCAGACGCAGAATCAGATGGAAAAGGAATAGGAGTTTTTATGAATGGGGTAATGGGGAAGCAACATCAGAGTGTGGGTGGGGCTTTGTATTTGCTGCAAAGAATCAAAACTCTTACCGCAGAATTCAACTTTCCTTCCACCTTATTCATTCATTGTGGGCGCACTTCTAGGGTCATGCATAGGCCCCGTATGCATAGGAATTTGCATGTCTAGTTGTAAATATATTTAATGTCTTTTACTTGTACCTTGTGTTTGGTATAAGAAGCAGCTTCTGTGACAATCATTTTTTATTTGGAAATTCATTCATTTGCTTTCGTAATTTGATCAACCTTTTCTCTAATTGTTTTGCTCTGTAGTCATCTCTGAGACCAAATATTTTGCAAAATTCATATAATTTTTGAAATTTTGACTGCTATAATTTGGAAGATTTTTACATTTTGACCAAAAAATAATTGAAAAAAAAGGGAGAAAAGAAAAGGAAAAAAAAATTCTCCTTGATGAAAGGGAACCTCCATCCAAAAAGCAAAGACCCATGACCCCATTACTACATTGGAATTCAATACAAATCCTCCAAATATATCACAGTTTTACACCATAATGGATTTTGTAGCAACATTGGTTAACAACAAAAGTCATAAATACTGAAAAATCAGTGGTCCTCTAATCCAACGGCTGATAGGACAGGTATCATAATAAACAAATTGGCACAGCATCTGTCACATTAGCATAAATTACCATGAAGTTGCATATATAATCAATATTTCCAAATTCATGTTGGCTAACAAATCGGGCAATCTTCTTTTTCTTTTTAATTTTTCTTTTGGGGAGGGGAGGAGGGGTTCCCTGGCTAATATTGACACCATCTCTTAAAAATAAGGGTTGTATTTTAATGGTACCCATTTGGCTATGCAGTCCTTGGTGTGATTATTATAAACAGGTAAATTTTAAAGACTCTATTGACTTTCCTGTAATTCAGAAAAAATGAATTCTCTAGGGCTTATTCAATTGTATGTATGAATACTCGAGCAAATCGTAATACTAATTTGGTCAGGAAGCAAAATAAATTGTGAAAAAAAAGCCAAAAAAAAAGGCTCCGTAGCAAATTGATTCCATGATTAAAGAATAAAGGTCTGTATTTGTTACTAATGATTGTGGGCAGTCGTTTTTGGTAGCCAAATGCATCTTAAAAGTGGTAATTAATAGAGGAATCTCCCATTCCACTGCTGATCAGAAGCACTTAAGCAATATTCATTAAATATTTGGATTCATATTTAATGAGTGATTCCATTTATTAAGCAATTCCAAATTCATCGCGGGTCCAACAAGCTATGTTTTCTTGTTTCCTCGGTGACAATAGCTTGCCCAAGCAAGCATTTGGAGTTGGTAGACATGACTGGCACTGGCTGTTAATCTTCACACATTCAGTTGTGTTATGCAAGAACAAAAATCAATTGTACAAACCTTGAAGAACACGTATGAAGAAAGGGATTTGTGCTAGAATATAATGAGAAACAGGAATAGGATGCAAAGCCAACCATATAAATTAAATTATCTAATTCTTGGTTGTAGCTACCTTTTCATTGTAACCACTACTTAAACACGCAAACCAAAAACCCCACGACCCTCTCCTGTCCTCTTTATTATCCCTACCTGTCCAATCTTGCAAGTAAAAACACAAATTTATATGTAAATGTCACACTAGCTGTCTCATAAGCTAATAATAATCACAAATTGCAATGAATATGTATAGATAACACTGATTCAGTCTTTTTCCTTTTTTAGATTTTTTGAGAATATTTTATAGATAACTAGACCTTTCTTATCTTAAAATGGACGAAAATTCTTTTGCAATGAGTGATTCTGATAGTTTTTGTGATAATTTTTAATTTTTTAATGATAAAATATGAGATTACAAGAATATTTTGTATTATAATTAAAACATGAGGGGGTTGGGAGTTGGAAGTTTTGTTCATCAATTTTGGCATTTTTTGTGGTCATGGGGACCAGCTTGGGAGTGGTGATGGGAATCAAATCTACAGCGGGTTAGCAATATCGTATGGAATGAGGGAGAATTGGCATCTTGTTTTGTATTGTATATAGACAACACAATACAATACACGCCCACATTAATTGCCATGAATGCAAACAAGAAATGCTTCTCGATCAAACTCATAGCAATTGAATATAAGTATTTCAACTGTGGCTGGCAGTGCTGCGACCATTCTCTATCTTTACATTTAGTTTCTTCCATGTGGAGAAAGAGACAGAGATGGAGCCTCTGTTAATAGACAATTTGTTAAAAATTAGGCTTAAATTCTATCGAGTAATGAGTCGTTTTTGTTAAAAACGACACAAGGAGTGCAACATTTTCTAGCTAGCGTCATCCCATATGTTTTCTGGTGTGAACACCATTTTGGCGTTTCTCCTAAAAGAACATTCAAACAAAACAAAATGATCACATCTTGTTTGCCTTGAAACCAAGCAAACCATGATTTTTGAAAAATTGGGTGAACCTAACCAATTAAGACCTCCCATATCTTTCGCCTCAGACTCATTCAATCATGATTTTTTATTTTCAAATTACCTTCTTAAACGTGTATAATAGTGTATGTTTGGTGGGTACTACTTAATTTAACATGCAATCAGTGGATTTTGAAAACAATTCCTTTCTTCTCTAGAAGATGTTTTGGTCGAATCTGCATATTGTTCATAATATATATAATACAACCTTTCAAATTTAGTTGTATAATTGAATAGAATTTCAGTGGTCCATAAGTTACCTACATGAATTCAAATTCCCATTACTTGACTGTGTAATATTCCATATAATGTTTTTCTTGTCTCATATTCTCTCTCTCTCTCTCTCTCTCTCTCTCTCTCTCTCTCTCTCTATATATATATATATATATATATATATATATATTGAATTCTGATGCGAAAATAAAAATTCTTCAGTTCACATCAACAGCTGTTGAAGAAGGTTCATAAATAAAGAAGTTATTCTTGTGAATTTGTAAAATGAAGATTACGATTGCAAACTTTTTGGCAATGAAATTGGGATTGCTTGAATCACAGCAAAGATGGCCTAATATATTTGGATGATCATGGTGAGGAATAAGTTTGCCTGTTCTGCGGGGCAGTTTTGCGTTGCATGCCAATGATGAAAATTGAATTAACATGGCATGGTCACCAACCTGAATAACGATAGTTTGCTGATTAAATTGGGATCAGAAGAGAGTTAATTTTCCAATGGCGGTCATTCTTCTCCCTCTTTCTCTCTCTTTCTTTGCATCATTTTCCCACAAACTTTCTCTCTTGGAAAACGAGACGCATTAATAACGTTCACGCGTCAAACACACACATGCAGATAACAAAGTACGAAGCAAACCAAAGCAATAGCTCTCCTCTCTCTCTCTCTCTCTGTCTTGGTTGATTGATTCTCTCTCACGGTCATACAGCTCTTCTTGTTACAATCCAACCATGTCCATGCTTGCAAACAAATGATGACCACTTGAAAACTGTAGCCTGATAACTAGCTAGCTACATGAAAACCTTGGCATCTTCCCATATATTTTAATCTCTCTCTCTCACTCTGTATATATGTGTATGCATCTTTTCTTTAGGAAGTTACATGTGAAAGTGTGAATATATGTTTTGACAAAGTTGAAAAAATAATTTCTTTCTCGTTTGTATATATGTTGATGTGTCGTGGAGTGGAATAAGTGAAGGCATATCTTCCGTTTTTCTCTTGGTTTTTTCGGTGATTCTTGTTAAGATGCTTCCCTTTTGGAGTAGGCTTTTTCCCAAGAATTTTTGGCTTGATTGGAAGGGTTTATATTCATGTTGTGTAAGTCATTAACATATGGGGTAAGTATATGGCAGCGACATGGTTGGTTTAGGTCATTTTCCAAGAAAACGCTCTTGCTTTCATACTTATTTAATTTTTCATTTGTTTTTACTTTTTAATTTATGTTATGAGATTAACCATGGACACCCCACCTTGAATTCCTCAACAAATAGAAGCTGTGCCATGTGGGGGCTTTCCCTTGTATTCGAACTCTTTTCTCTATATTCTTCCAAGTCATGCGAAAGCAAAAGGGATAGACATAAACCGACTTCTATATTGTAATTGTAAGAGAGAATAGTTCAAATATAAGCATCATGGTTCTGATCCGATCATCAACCAACATTTCATTTTCAATGGTGTGATCACCCATATTTGAATAATCAATCCAATTACCCTAAATTAAGGAACTAATCATGCATGGAACCAAATTTTCATAATTTCTTTAAATTGTCTATTAAGGCAGGCACAGGCGCACAGCTATATCAAGGGTCTAGCCCTTCCTTTCATTACGAAGAAAATTAAACAAAAGGCAAGATTTAGAAGATAAGATTCAATCAAAAAGATTAGAGGCTCAACCTAACCTTCAAATGGCCCTAGTCTACTCAGTTGGTGCACAACTTTGTACTGAATTTGTGGATGACAGAAAATTTAGATTAAAAGAGAAAAAGTTAGTTAAATTAGAACCTAATTAATAAGAAATTAATTATCTCTGATTTAGAAAATTCAATTGGTGTGCCTTTCATCCGTAGCTTTGTAAGCATGAACCATGCACCGGCCGCGGTCACTGCACTGCCATCTCATTAATGTTAGTAGAGCCAAATTAATTCCTGTAGAAGGTTTGTCACAAGAATTCATAGACAAGTTTTAATTTCTTTTCAGAATACATAAGGCAATCGGGGAACCGTCATTGTTGAATTGTTTAAAGGTATCTTGATCCGTGAGAGAGAGAAAAGAGAGTACTGTAGACTCCATGTCCTCAAACCTAATTATATAGAGATGCCAGGGAATTTCTATTACTATTCTTTTGTGTGTAATCTTTTCTAGTGTAAACAGCTTTAGAACTTTGGACACTTTTTACTGTGACAAAAGTAAGGATAGATCAACACCTTTTCATATATGTCTTGTACTCCAAGGGTTACAAATCTTTAATGTCCACTTACTGAGGAAGAGAGAGTGGATGCTACATATGTATTTACTGTGATGAAAAAGTTGGAAACTTTTAACTTCAAATTTAGTCACACACAGAGGGAGACAAGAGTGGTGGAGAAACTTCCCACACAAAGATTCTGTGAGATTTTAATAAATAGGAAGTGGGCAGATAAACTTTTAGAGGAAGAGATGTTTTTATTTAATTATTTAAATTCTTTGTTATAATTATGTAAGATAGCTAGCTAGCTACAGATGGCATAAGAAATCATGGGTGGTGTGTTGGGTAAAATTGCATATATCTCTTCGATCCCATCAGTCATCACACAAGAGCTCAACCAACATCATTAAGAGAGGACTATATCCAAGAAAGAAGAGAGAACACTTTCTTGCAACAATTCCCAACCCACAACACCCACCATTTCAAAGCAAAATGGCCGGATAGGTGTCAGTGTTTTGGTGTTTGCTTTCCTTTGCCTCTACGTTGGTTTGTACCATCGATATCTCTTTCATGCTATAATTCACTTGCTTTTCTCTCTCTCTCTCTCTCTCTGCATGCATTTATCTATCCAATATCTATCACACTTAATGTTTTGGCACATATCCCCATTTCAGTCCACCTTCCCTCCTTTATATTCTTCACCTACCTCTATCAAAAAGTTAAAAATCAGAATCAAAATAAGATGTAGTTCAGGAGATACAAGCGCAACTGTAGCTTTATACTGATCGTTTTCCAAGTCTTGTTGCTCGATTCTACACGGTACTAATTTAATTATCACCAAGTGTCAACTTTCTGACGTCTAACACACAAATTAGTTCTTATTCCAACTTCCGCTCGCATGCATTACTCTCTCTCTCTCTCTCAATCCAAAACCTTGAAACATCAGAGGTCACGTGACACCAGGAGCGGCATCTATAGGTTCATGTATGCATACATCTCTATTGTATTTATACGAAAATGAATCCGACCACCCAAACTCCTCATCAAAAACAAAGGAGAATTAGGTCCACTAGCCAATCAGGCATGGGGCCTCCTCACAAAAGAACAGATATCTATCACGTTATTATGATTAATACATGCTATAATTGATTTCCTCTCCCAAATCTCCGATAAGCAAATAGGCCAATTCGAAGTGGGCTAGTTTCCTTTCTTGATATTTGTTGTTTTGAGAGGGCAAATTATTAGGGAATTACAAACAAAAAATTAAAAAAAGAAAAGCAGGCTGGGGTCCTCCCATTCATATACCTGGACTTTAATCTTTAGTGAGCTGGGCATGCATTTGATAAATTGAGATTGAATTGTCCTCTTACGGATTTGAATCCATGTGTATGATATCTTTTCATCAATTATAGATTATGGTGACACTCGAAATCAAGCGTTTCATGTGCTCTACATGTGGCTTTGGCAAACATAAAATTCCAAACTATTCAGTACAAAATCAGTACATAGATCCATCCATCCTTTTCCACCATCTTAAACCCATCATTATTATAAGAATTTTATTCAAGTTTTTGGCTTGATTATGTGTGGATTAAGCCTTGCTTTCAAACAAAATTACAATTAACGCTATCAATTTGTGCCCACTTGCTTAAATAGGGGGTTTGGGATAAGATAAATGGAGCTCAATTGAACACAAACCATTATTTGTTTTCGTGACATTGAGATTAGGTTAGGCTCTCTTTTCTGTCTCCGAGTGGTGGTGGACATGCCCTAGAATTATTTATATAATATTTACATAACACGTGAGAATCTCATTTTCTCCAAAAACTGTTTCTCTTTATGCCTTACTATTACTCTTTTTGGCATCTTATAGGTTTGCCTTTAATTAATCACACTAATTAAAGCTCCACTAATATAATATTATCATACAATTACAATGGATTCATTTGTGAACAATACGAGCACTCAAAGTTGAGGACATCTAGAAACATGTTCTTTAATGAATGAAAATATTAATCAAGTGAAATTGAGAGATGATTAAAGAATGGTTAAGTGGTCAGCAACAAGGCCCCCCGGCAATGAAAAGCAAGAATGAATTGTTAGGTCCATGTAATCTTTGGGTCGGCTGGCTATTCATTAGCTTAACTATTTGTTGAATAAGAAGTCTGGTCCGGATGCTTATTATGGCAGCGAATTTGGCACGTAGAAAGGACGGAAGGAAGCAGACCAAAAGTGATTTGAATTAAGCAACTGCTGCAAGCTACCAAGTTTTCAAATTTCACTTGATTTCTTCCTAAATTTTAAATTAGTATGAACAATCATAGTTACAGATAGGGAACCTATCAACGACCCAAAGGGTTTCCATTTCTTTTCTTTTTTCAAATATCAAATCATATACTGTTTGAAAATGAAAGGCTACGTGACATTCTCCCATAGTAGAATTCAAATTTGAGGTGCATGAAGAAGAAAACAAATGAACACCACGATGGCTCATAGTAAATGCCGACAACATTTATTTATTTCATGTTAGTCCAAATAGTAATATTCTTCCCTCTTTGAGCCAAGATCTATTGATAGTTATCACCATCTCATGTATCTTCTATTGTATGCTTCTTGGGAGGTCCATTAGGTTGTAGAGGTTCAATTCAAAGCTTGAAAGTTAGATAAAGTTGAACTCAAATCTCCATCTCCCACCTTCTTTTTCTATTAAAAATAAAATGAACACTTTAAAGAAAAACAAAAAAGGTAAATTACCAAGGAGGAGAAGATAAGCTACAATACTTGGAATTCATTGTCGTTTTGTATCAATGATTTTGTGGTCTAAATCGTCTAACAAATTGGGTTTAGACATACGTAAACAAACATTATAATTAATGGGTAGCTAGCTAATCTATAGTCTTAATTAGTTAAGTTAATCTGGCTTTAATTGGGATATCTTGTTTGGATTTTGTCTTTTCAAATTACAAATTTGAGAAGCATGTAAGGGCTTATGTGTTGAAACCAAGTTTCACCTGCCTCTCTTGACTTAGGATCTTATAGATATAAATTAACATATAAATAAAAATGTAATGTAATCAATCCAAATTTAAGCCGTGTAGATAAAGCGTTTATGAAATGCACGTTTGTTGAACATGGGGATAAGCCACTAACTGCTAGATTTAATTTGTCTTTTGCTGAAGGTTTTGGGTGGACAAATTGCAGCTGTTCAGGGTTGGAAACCTCCCATAAATTGTGGTACTAATCTCGAATAATTAGTATTTTAGTATATTAAATTGGGATTATCTCCCCGGGTTTAGCCCAACTAACCCTAATTATGTCATGTTGATTAGGTCATTGCCACTTCTAGGATAATCAATTACTTAATTATAAGGAGGTATAGCTGAGCAATGATTCTCCAAAGATGTTAAGAATTTGTGTACGAGTACACTAACTTATAGAGTGAAATTATTTATTTATTTTAATGGAATGGAGAGTTAATGGGTTAGTGGGAATACATAGTAATTCTTGACTTTCTTCAGCCTTTGAATTAGAATACATAAAGACTTAACAAGAAATAATGATTATTAGGTAACATAAAAAGGGAAATTTAAGTTGAATTAAGAGCAAAGGTTGGGTAATTATCCAAATTTAGCTGTGGCATGTGGTCCTCTTAAGACTTGACAAGAAAGCAAGCAAGCATGAATGAATTTACTTTTGTGAAGACTTTTGTAGTAAGTAGCACAGTTGAGACCAAAACCATTGGCATCAAATCACAGCTCTAACAGTATCAAAACACAATTATAGAGAAAGAGAACCCCATGGCCAACCATGGCCATGATTCTTGGTTGCACCTGCGCATACACATACACTTGGACTAGAATATGTAACAGAAAATGATTCCTCCTTTCCTTTCCCATCCGGGTTTTCTTTTCTTGAGAGTGACCAGGAACACATTATAATTATCTTTTTCATTTTAAAGTTTAAATAAGTAATAGGCCCTCTATGGAAATCACCATTACCATACCATGTGATGTTCTTAGGTTTTCCTCAATCCTTATCACCAACATAATTACGATTCTTCTTGGTGAGGTTTAGTTTAATTAATCAATTTGACAATATAAGAAATGTCCAGATGAAAATCATGTGAGAATGAAAGTTCAAGCCCTCTTAAATGAAGGAACAGTTGATGATTTTGATTTCAATTTTGTGCTTGTGCTTGTGCTTTGGATCCACGAGTTAATTTAAAGAATTATCTCTTGACAGGGATAACATATTATCAAGTTGGATTTTGATTATTCAAGGAGGAAAGATTACAGAGAAACACTTTGTTTTCATGAATGTGTGCTGTCCACTTACAAAAGTTTTGATTACTTAGATTATGAAATGAAATTCCCCACAAAAGTTTTGATACTTAGATTATGAAATGAAATTCCCCACTTTGGATCTTGCACTATCAAGATCCTCCTTGGAAATTTCTTCACTTCCAATTTGTTGTTGCTCTTAGATATTAATTAATTCAATTTTGTCTCTTGGTGGGCTAAGAATTTAGTCTATAATGTATCAAAATCGACAGGGAAGAATCATGATAATCATGGTTGAGAACATTTGAGATGATGTGATAATAGGGATGGATTGATAAAAATACAAAAGGGCCAAAGAAAAAGGTGATGTTGAGATGAGCACAGACCATAGAAATTGAAAAACATTGACAGCCTTGTTTCAAGAGAAAATGCCATCCAGTGCCTAAGAAAAGATTGATATCATCCCCCAAGAGAGATATTTAGTGGGTTCTGAGAGAAATGGGCAGAGAATAAAGCAAGAAAGTAGTACCCATTAAGAAACCTACAAAGCTAAGCTAATGGTTTCAAAAAGGACATTTTGAGGCAGAATTTAGAGAGGGGGAATTTCCCTTATAATTGGGTATATTATGTAAAAAAAAATGTGCCTTTAGGATTCTTTCTTCAACGCACCACCTGCAAACTCAAACCACTTCAACTAATATGACTTTGATTCAAATATAAATCATAGGAGAGGACGTGTTTGGTTGTCCTTCAATATGAATTGTTCTCAATCACCATTTAAAATCCGCCCATGTTGATAGATTTTCAAATGTCCCACTACAATATTTTCAATTCAACTGAGTAACCAAAACCAACAATGAATTATGACTTTAAGAAAATTCAATAATTTATAGAGGAGAGGCAAGGAACCATTCAGAAATTAAGAACATTATATCACTTGAAAACCACATATTCCATGTTGGGTTTTGTTGAAAGGTTGGCTGCCCTAAGGTAATTGTTCGCGCGCGAGCGTTATTTTAAGCTTTGGGCCCATCGAAAGTCAAACTAAGAACAGTCAACATCAAAAGGTGCCTCATGTCATGGGTCGGTTTTTTTGACCACAATGTGACGAAGGAAAATTGTAATGGACTAGCTAAACCAGTAACTCTACACATCCAGCCTGCCCCAATTGTTTCCCTAGGCAACGCAGGCGGTTGAGTAATCCTATTTCCTCTTTTTTCCATTCTTTAAGTAAGCCACTTAGCTTGTGCAAGGAGATGACTACAATTACTAGCAAGGTGAATTTTGAGTAATAGATGTGTTTCAGAATCCTGAACAAATGTTCAGAAAATCTTATAGTGATAACTCTGTACAAGCTATAATACAAGCTACGGCTGTCAATGAAGCAAAGCAATCTAGCTACAGATTCACCCGAATACATATAGAAAACCAACTCTTTTGTGTCTCGGAAATCCATACTTTTTGTGAGATTCCAGAACTGGATAACAAGACCTTCCACAGACTAGACATAGAAACAATGAAGCCGACTAATAGTCTAATTTCACAAATCTTATAGTGATTACTCTGTTCCAACCCATGGAAGCAAGGATAATATTGCAAATATATGCTAAAATTCAGCCTAACAACGTGTATTGATAGCAATACATATATCAATGGAACTAATTCTAACCATTGTATTAAATCAAAGCATTAGAGAATTAGTTTGTCACCTTTGATCCTTGCAAAAACTTAGTTTACAGTCCTCTATCTTCTCAAGAGAAGAGAAGTGTGCATCAACACTACTAAGAGTGTCTTGATCAATTTCAGTTGTTTTAAGCAATTTAGTCAAACCAGAACCTGAATCTTTTGTTAGTACCATGTCATTCTTCTCAGTTTTCTCCTCTGATAATCTTCTTGTGTTTCAGTATCACTCGACTTTCTATGCAGATTACAGAGCTAAGATTTCAACTTCATGTAAGACTTAGGATCCTCATCATTCCGGGCTTTGTTCAACTTGTCAATGATATCAGTTAAAGTAGAAGCACTCTCAGACCACCAAAATTTTGCCTTTTGGACTTTTCTTGGATTCATTTTGGTCATTCAGATCATTAATCTCATCATTTAACTCGCTTTGAGGCATTTTTAATCCCTGATCAACAAATTGCTGGATCCTCCGTTTAAAGTTTTCACTTCTTGTCGGGTTCAATCTTGGTTTCAACTTAAGCCCTGAAATCATCATCTCACTCTCTGCTTCAGCTGAACTAGAATCAGGTTTTGTGATAGAGGACTCATCCTCATTGGACCTGTCTAGAATAGATTTCACAGAAAGTACCTCCTCTAGTGTAACGGTCAAAAGCTTCATTTTCCACTACAATGCTTCTGTCCCTGCACTCCTTTAACTTGAAAAATCTCCATTCATTTATAGCTGCATCATCCTGAAATAGTTTCCCATATCAGTAAAACTTATCCATATTCTGCGTACAACAATCTTGAGGGATGACAGTGAATAACATACCTTCCTAGCCAACGGTTTCCTTGAATGCAGTGGCATTTGCACATTATTGAATTGAGCAAAAATTGTTGGAGAGTTGCCAAGGTGATGCAACTCTAAGTGAAGTCCCAAGGAAAGTCCAACAAGTGAAAAGAACAACATTATGAAACAATTAAAACACTGGAAGAAACAATGAAGCATTTCAGAGATAAACAGCCAATCACTAGAGGATTACTACAAAATTTCATAATAGAAAGTATTAACCAAATAGCAACGAATTGGTGATCTGTAAAATATCATGCAGACTCTGAAGCCAAACTCTGAGAAAGATAAAACTTATGTGAACGATTGCAACTCCTCAATCAGTTTTTATCATTCCAATAGCAGGTCCCAATGTCATCAATTTCTCTCAGTTATATAAGTCACACGTAAAAATTAGTGAATATAGACACTACCAATTAAGCAAACTATGGATCATAAAAAATTTTGAGATAGCAGTAGAAATGGTTGAAAAACAATGCAATACTTGAGGAACATGGTACTTCTAAACAGTCGTGCTGCACTTACATTTTGTGAAATATCTCATGTCAAAAACACAATGGTGTGAATAAGGACTACTAACATGCAAATCATTATAAATGAATCCAAAAGGCCCATCAAACAAAGATAGAAATATGTCCTGAGACACAACGAAGAGTTCCAGCAAGCAATTTAATCTGGCTTCCTCATTCCAAAGATACTGCACAATATGAAGCTATTGACGGGTAAGCTATGTTTCATACAGACTTCACTCTGAACTGGGGGAAAAGCTTAAACATTTAAATACATACTCCAGGTTTCCAAGTTTTGAGTTTGAAATGATGACTAGCTACATACCGCATACCCAGCTTTCATAATTAAAGGTATTTAAAATTGCTGAAGCACATAGAAATTTGATTGCACAACTGGAAGCATGAGTGTGACTGAATGATTGATGCTTACAACTTACTCGGCAGGAGATACATCAGTAGACTTCTGCTCAAGTGAAGGAGAGCTTGAAGTTGGTGTGTTGTTGGGAAGGGTAGCATTTGCTTTCAAGACTGCATTTCCCAAAAGATATTAAACCACAAGAATAAAAGAAGGTCATTTGCATACTATATGGCAAATAGTGACAAAAAGAATGAGATCAGCTCCCTTCAAACAACTCACAACAAAGGTAGAGTTCAAATTCATGATGCTTACTCCTTATTGGTGAATTTACTTTCACTGAATTCAAGCCATAATGTATTAGGAAACAACTTTTTTCCTCAAAAGCAAACGCGTGGTTTCTGAATTATCATGCCATAGTTAAGGAATGTAGATTAATTTAGCATTTTCAATTATTTTCTCCTGAACTGCAGCAGCTTTCTTTTTTTTTGCTTTTTCTTTTTTTCTGATATGAAACAAAAGACTTTTACTAGAATGAATGGAAAGATACAAAAGTTCATCAAACAAAAAACATGATTGCAGAAGAAGTTTGTCTTTTACTTCAATGAACCTCTATTATTTCAAATAAAAGTAAAGCAAAAGTCTGGGAAGCATGGCATGGACATTTTCCACATTCCTTCCTGATGACTGGACTAAGAGACTGGGAAATCAACTTTTAAAGCAATCTATTTTTGCTTTTTATCAAAAAGAAGAGAGAGAGAGAGAGAGAGAGTGAGATTGAGTGACCACACTTCATTTTGACTATTGATAACTCCACTTCATTATTACTTTAGATTATAATTAAAGGGCATTAGAAAATACAAAGTACAAATCGTCCTAGCAAGTGACTGAATCTGTAGAGGAATGATTGCCATAACCATAGCTATAAAGAGAAATAAGTTGCACAGAAGATGGTGTCAACCATCTTAACATGTGCGTAGCAAGCTGCAAACTAGAAAGTGAGTCTTGACGTAACTAACAAAGAGCGTCCTAAATTTTAATAAGATTTCAAGGTAACCTCCTGAATCTCTGTGTTTATTCCAATTAAATGTCTGAATAAAACTTCCAAATGACCCACAGTGCACCTCCTCTCCCCAAAAGTGATGTGTAGTGAGGTTATTGGTTTAATGTCACTTGGGTGCATGAGCATTACTCTCCCAGCAAAAAATTTAAAAAAAAATAATGAATTCACAAATTTTATGAAATAAAATGGATCCAGTAAAAATAGCATACCATGAATATGGCAAGGATTTTGTGCTTTTGAACAGCAACACTTGCAAGACTGGTATGGGCACCTATACAGGTAATCCAAATCATTAAAAGGACCAAAGAAGAGAAAAGATAAATCAATTTTTCAGACACCTCAGAGCGATTGTAGAAGATTAAGTAAAGCTTATGATTTATACCTGAAACAGGATTTTACTGTTTACATCTTCAAAAATCCCAAAAACCAACTCATAAACCATATAGTCTCCTAAAACATTTTCAGTTATCACTTAATATTTGTAACCAGCAGCACTAACTGGACTTCTAATAGCAGGATCTCTACTTCAACAATACTGAAATGCATCAGCTGAGCACTAAAATATACTCATCCTAGTGCAGCGACTCAATACTGGTTAAGAAAACAGAATCATATCTCATAATCGGAATTATCATGCTGTAAAACAAAATGCCTTTGGCTGTTGAAATCTATAGTGCACGGATTACTGGGCTAATATCATTGCCACTACATGACAACATCACCCACATCAGGACTCCCCAAAAACAAATCAAATAAAGCCAAGCCCTATTAGAGTTTTCCTATCTTTCAGGGCAGTGAATGAACCAAAATGAACTGTTCAGGAAGCAGCTCAACCTTGAATCACTAAATTTGAATAGTTGCTCGAGAATCAAGCCTGAAGCTCAAGTCCAGTCTTCAAAATTTTGTATAACTTCATTCACAAGCACTATTATCATGTTAACGCCGAGAAGAAGCTTGTAACCAATTAAATCCAAGTCTTCTACTACATTTCACCACATATTAGATTTAAGTTTTGACTTACGAGACCTTCTTTCCAACGCATTTTCCCCTAATTCTTGTAATTCATTAATAACTCCATGCCAAGACAAGATTACGATAATACATGAAAAATATCGACTCATCACCAACAAATTCGCGACAGAGAGTTCACTTTTTTTTTAAGAAATCAATGGAAACAAAATTACGCACTTATGAACAATTTGTGCCAAAATAAGAAGAAATTACAAACAGCTACCGAATAACAACTATAAAAATAAAAACAAAAAAAAATGAAATGGTAAAGTAGTTACCTGGAACGAGCAACGTTGCCGCACTGAATACACTTGAGCTTGTTGAGGCCGTGGAGGGTTTTCGGCGGCGTATCGCCGTGCAACGTGGTGGTGGGACTATCGGTGGTGTTGCTGCTTAGGTCTGGCGATGAGGCCACCATTTGCGTTGAGCTTCTGTTGTTCTCGCGCGTCAATGCTTTTGCAAAAGATTTAAAATAACAAAAATAATTAGGAGGAATCTGAGAGAAGAACGGATTGGCACAAGTCAGAAAGAGTAGTGTTAACTCTTTGTATTGTCGGATTTTTCGTTGGGCCGGGTCGATTCAGTCATATGGTCTGGGCTACTGGTAGTACTCAAATTTTTGTATGGGCTTCGGTGGACAATTTTTCAGAGAGTAAGTGCACAATGGGCACGAGTCAGGATGAAATTTACGTGAAACTAAGTGCAGGTTTGAACTCGTTGTTGTAGAGGAACCTTGAAATGAATTTGCGGTTAGGGGGTGCAAAGCCACTCAAACCCAAAGTTAATTGGTTCTTTCTGAAATGCATTGACGCGTAGCAGCTGAATGGTAAAAGTTTTGACCTCAAAATAACAAGCGTCGAGATTGGGCAGTGAGTTGATGGGGATAAACTTCTTCATCGAGAGGGAACACAACCCGGATCATCAACTAACTAAGGTCCCAACCATAAAAGGAGGTAGGGACTAGTTTGCCTAGAAGTAGCTAACTTTGAAAGAGTGTGTAATAATTGAATGTTATTATATAATATATATTATATGATAAAAATTAAAAATAAAGGGACTTGAATGTTATTATGCAACATTTGCCCAAGTTGGTCAATATTTGTTTTTGTTCATGTTCCCTTGTCTCACTCGAAGGCCTAATAAAAGAAGTGCAGCTCGGTAAGGAAGGGAATCTTGGGTTCTAATTCTGAAATGATTGATTGATGACGTGCGTGCATGCAATGGTTGACTTGTCAAAAGCAACGTCCAACTCCAAATTGAATTGTGAGACAGTCGGTCCCCTTTCGTGACTCTGTAACTGTCCCTCCCGTACAAGTAATTGTTCCCAATCAAAAAGTACTTGGTTGGGTAAGGATTGATTAGCTCATTGTTCTACCCATGTGACGTGCCATTTGTTCTTGTAAATTACTTCGTTTTGTTGGCTTATAAAAAATATTTCAAAGCCACCAACACATGTACCGTTTTAGTGAGTTAAAATTACAAACAAGTCCCCCTGAAATTAATGGTCTATGGACAAAAGCCTGGCTTGATTTGATTGGCCACAATCGTAACACGTGGCAAAATTGTATTAAAATAATTTAAAAAATTTTAATAACTTACAATAATATTTGGTATTATTTCACAATAGTTGTGATTTAAGAACTACTACTCCAGTATTACCAAAAGAATGCTAAATCTTTTTATTTTTTGGTTAAACTATTAAATCCTCACAATTAAGAATAGGGTTAAAAGATGAAAACCAAACATTGAGGGGTTGATTTGTTAATACTTAAAATTAGGAGGAGGAGATAAAGAAACGGAACAGCAGATCCATCCATCATCCTCAGTAAATTAATGTAAGTACAACGCGAAAATCCAGAAGCAACGAATGTTCAGAATTCAATGCCGCTCAAAGAGAGGTAGAGAGAGCTACCGAAACGAAAGAAATAGAAAGGGAAAGCCGTCACCGGCTTAGTTCCGACTTGCCAAACCAAACCATTTCACCAACCAACTAACGATGTGTGCACCCTCTGTTCTTCATTCCTGTCTCTGATTCTTGTTTTCGTTTTACTTCTTCACATTCTCTCTCCCTATATATATGTTTACAAAGTAACCAAATTTACCACTCGTCAATTAACAAACGCTTTCTGTTCCGAGTTGCAAAGAGGAAAATTATGGCGGAATCGGTGGAGTTACCGAGTCGGCTAGGAATCCTTCCCTTCAGGAACAAAGTTCTCTTGCCTGGCGCCATTATTCGAATTCGCTGCACTTCACCCAGCAGGTTTTTGTTTCTCTCCCTCCTTTGTTTTTATGTGTTTGACTTTCTGAAATTATGATAAGAAATTAGTACTCTGGACTCGAATGCAAGTTGGGATTTAACATGTTGAATTACGCGTGTTTAGGTGACTTAAGTTTTCTCCGGAACAAACTGGGGTTTATTGATTCTGTTATTTGATGCGAAACTGTTTCTGGTATATTGATTTTGAGAGCTCATCTGATAATTTGCAAGTTTCTTGTAAATTATAGCGCTATGTTCGTTTGCTGTTCAGCTTGAGTGGTTGACCATGGTCATTTAGGTGTCTAGGGTTGAAATTAAAGAGAATGATGCCTTGATTGATGTAGTGTGAAGTTAGTGGAGCAAGACCTGTGGCAGGGAGAAGAGAAGGGATTGATTGGCATCCTGCCTGTTCGGGATGCCGCAGAGGCTACATCGGTGGGTCCTACACTTACTCAAGGTGATTTGGTTTGCATTCACTCGGTGCATATTTGATAGAATGCCTGAATGAAGGGAAATGATCTTTTAATGGGTTAATTTTTTAGGTGTTGGAACTGATTCTTCAGTGAAGATTCAAGTTGGTTCATCAGATGGTCACAAGACTGATGGGAAAAATCGGCAGGAAGTTATTCATTGGCACAACAGGTATATTTAATCAGAACTTACAGTATGTTTATGTTGGAAAGTGTTTAGGTTTTGGTGTTATCACTCCAATGATTGGACTGCCCATCTCCTAGATTTCATAATCAATTTTATGTTTCAGTCACGTATTTTATCTATATCTTGATCTTGGTCTTTTCGCAAGAGATTTGTGAACTCATTTTGACAGACTCTACTTGATTTTCAATTACGCAGGGGCGTGGCGGCGCGTGCACTACATCTCTCAAGAGGAGTGGAGAAACCAAGTGGAAGAGTCACATACATTGTTGTGCTTGAAGGATTGTGCAGATTTAGTGTCCAGGAACTCAGTAAAAGAGGAAGTTATTATACTGCTCGAATATCTTCACTTGAGATGACTAGGACTGGTAAGTTTGCAGTTGCATTCCTTTGTTTGTAATTATGTGGATGAATGTTTTCTTCTTGTGTGTAGTTCGGCTTGTAAGTTATTTGAGCATTCAGCCTTTTCCATGGTTGTCGGATTTTTTTTGGTCCCAAGCAACACTGAGAAGTTGTAATGTTAATGTTCAAATGTAAAACAGTTTGATTTAGCTTTAGTAGAAAATGTCATTATAGTAGCAGTACGATTTGAAGTGTCTTTAGAAACCAGCAGTTTAGAACCTGTCCGTCTTCTGATAGTTTTCCTTTTGAATTTTACCTGTATTTCTTAAACCAACATTGATGTCTTGACAACTTCATAATTGGAGGAAGAAGAGAATATGAGGAGTTTTAATGCATAATAGAAGGGTAAGGGTGTTAAAGTGAAAACTTGTAATTGAAGAATAAAGATATGAATCTGAAATGCTGTTTACATGGGAAACTAATCGTATGTTATTTGCAAAACTTCAGGTGTGAAATCCATGTTTTATTTCACAATATTTTTGGTTGACATGCATCACTAAATATACCTTGTATCAAATTTTATTCTACGGTCTGTAGCCCTTTCTCCATTAATGAGCACAAATTTCCTCTTATCTCGATGTATTGAGTAGCTTCTGCTTTTAAATCTTAATAGAGATGGAGCAAGTGGAGCAAGATCCAGATTTCATAACATTGTCTCGTCAGTTCAAAGCAACTGCCATGGAGCTTATCTCCATTCTTGAGCAGGTGAGATATGTGATATTGGATTTGTTCTTTTGAAATTGGATTTGTTCTTTTGAAATTGCAGTGACTAGAATCATGGAAGTATCCATGAATGTCAAATGCATGACAACTATGCCCATGGGTGTCCAGATCGATAGACCGAGGGCACTCTTCTGTCATTCTCAGATGGATTCCTTATCATGTTTTGTTTTTATTGTATGATATATGCCAAGATTGACTTTGTCATATTTGATACTGTTGTGAAGGTTGCAACCAGGCATGTTCTTTGCCTTGTTGAATAAATGTGTTAACAGTTTCAAAGTGCCTTTAGACTTGTACTGAAAATTGGTGACTTCCCTCATTACAGTTAAGAGGATGCTAATACTGTTATTTTGTGTTGCCTTTTTTGATTGAGGCCTGCATTTGCAAATATTGATTCTGATTCCTAGCAAATGGAGTATCTATATATATATATATATATATATATATATATATAGAATTATGCAAATTTAAAATGAGTTAATCATAGCATATTTTGTTTGTCATAGCTTCTTTTAGGTAATTAGGTTCAGTGATCATGGTTGAATGTGAGGGAAAAGATTCTGTCAGTGCCCCATTCTTTGGATGAGTACTAGGTATTTTAAAAAAAATTTAGTCATAACACATTTTGGTGGTCAAAGGTATGACAAAATATACTGTCAGCGCTTCATTCTTTGGATGGCTAGAGAGAATAGTTATTTAAATAAGATGATTTGAAAAATATCTCATGAGGTTATGTAGAGGTTAAATGTACTGTCATGTACTGATGGCTATTAGAACCAAATTTTTATTAATTTGCATGACCAAATTTTGTGCTGGTCAATATTTCTTTAGTTACTTGACCAACAACACAATAACACAAGTGTAAGTGCTGCTGGCAGAAACAAAAAACTGGTGGAAGGACAAAAGTTCTTTTAGAGACAGTTCCTGTTCACAAATTGGCAGATATTTTTGTTGCAAGCTTTGAGATAAGTTTTGAAGAGCAGCTATTGATGTTGGATTCAGTTGACCTGAAAGTAAGGCTTTCAAAAGCTATTGAGTTAGTTGACAGGCATTTACAGGTATACATTCGTTCATTGGTGAATTATATCCAACATTTTGATCTGGTCTTTATGGAGTCATTTTAATTTTATTTTTCGACAGTCAATACGTGTAGCAGAGAAGATTACACAAAGGGTTGAGGGACAATTGTCAAAATCACAGAAAGAGTTTCTTTTGCGCCAGCAGGTCAGCTTTCTTGCATTGACCCAGATTGTTATTTTTATTTTTTTCAGGGTTTTAAAACATGGGTTATCAATTTGATGCTAGAGATAACGCTTGATTAGTTGCCTTGAAGTAACCTAACTTAACATTGAAAGTTGACTTTGACATTTAATTATGTGATTCATTTATAGGCATCTTTTTGCTCTTCACTTGTGTGTTTACTTTTATTTGGGGTAGCATTGCTATAAGGTTAAAAAGTTTATTTTAAAGATATATTAGGAATTTTTATTTTTTGGCACTCACTTCTGCTTAGTTGGGAAGTAGAAATACTTGAAAGTTATTGCTCATTTGGTCTACTAATATAAAATGTAATGCAGATGAGGGCTATAAAAGAGGAGCTTGGTGATAATGATGATGATGAGGATGATTTAGTTGCTCTGGAAAGAAAGATGCACAGTGCAGGAATGCCATCAAATATATGGAAGCATGTGCAGAAGGAATTTAGGTATGATTTTCTTGAGAAAACAGTATAAATAAAACAGTGACAATGACAACAGTGGTTAAACAGATTCAGCGAGTTTCTTTTTCTTTTACTGTATCTTCTCAAATCTGTTTCTTATTGTAAGGCGATACCGTCCTTTCCTTTCTTGTATTCACCTGATTTCCTGTCATGAGCTTTCACAACTTTGCGATAAAGAAATTAATTAATATCATTGTTATTTTGCGTGTGTGGCCAGGCAGGGCAGTGGGGAGTGGGGTTCATTGCTCTTTGATCAGTGCACAACTCTTGTGCTTTACATTCTGCAACTTAGGTGGGGACTCCTATAGGTTTTTACTTGTTTTTCTTGGCAATTAATTTCAGGAGGCTTAAGAAAATGCAACCACAGCAACCTGGATATAACAGTTCAAGAGTTTACCTGGAACTTCTTGCTGATCTGCCTTGGGAAAAGGCTAGTGAAGATCATGAACTGGACCTAAGGGCTGCAAAAGAACATCTTGACAGTGACCATTATGGTTTAGTCAGGGTCAAGCAACGTATTATTGAATATCTGGCTGTTCGCAAGGTTGACATATTATCTAGTTCTTCTTAGCTAAGTGTTTTTCATATTTATGAGTTTTCAACTTGGTGTTAATTGTGATTACTTATTCGCAATGCAGCTTAAACCAGATGCAAGAGGGCCAATACTGTGTTTTGTTGGTCCGCCTGGTGTTGGGAAAACGTCTTTGGCATCATCGATAGCTACAGCTTTGGGCAGAAAATTTATACGCATCTCTCTTGGTGGTGTGAAGGATGAGGCTGATATTAGAGGACACAGAAGGACGTACATCGGAAGCATGCCTGGCCGTCTTATTGATGGCTTGAAGGTGAAAACTGTTGTATACTTTGATTTATATGATTTATAAGTTAGGTATGATATACAATTGCCTAGACTGAAGAATAGCCACTATGATTTCTCTTTTCCTTTGAATATTTGTGGTCTACACTATTGAATCAATCTATGTTATGGAACCAACAGTTTAAAAATACTTCAGAAATAAATAAAGGAAAATCATTTGGTCTACTCTTCTTGACACACGTGCACACAAACTTTTACACAAGAAGAGACATTTTTATATACATTTATAGACCTGTAAGATCTCATAAGGATTGTCAACAGCTGCATTAGTGTGTGTATTCACTTGTATAATCACATGTGCAAGTAAAGGCACGTGCTCTGTACTTACATTATTCTGGGTAAAGTAAAAATTAGTTAGATAGTTTATGCAGAATCTTTGATTGCGTTGGATGGCTGGCAGTTTTCTACAATGTACCAATTGTTTGATTCACGGGTCAGCAACTAGAATTTTGAAGTTCAAAGAACTAATTGTACCTGTTTATCAACATCATCTGATTTAATTTACCTTCTCTATTTGAGTATTTGGTTGATATTTGTGCTTTAATGTGGCTGAGCAGACATGCATTTGGCACATTTATGGGTCTAGCTGACAGGATTGTTAATATGATGGTCATTCTTTTATTGGATTCTCATATGTGATTTTGGCATTCTTTATGTTTCTTTTCTCTTGGGTGTATTTAGTGGCCTAGTTGAAAGACTTGTCCTTTTGGTTATTTTTGTTTTCAGAGAGTTGGTGTCTGCAATCCAGTTATGTTGCTGGATGAGATTGACAAAACAGGTTCTGATGTTCGTGGGGATCCTGCTTCGGCTCTGCTGGAGGTTCTTGACCCTGAGCAGAATAAAGCATTCAATGATCAGTATCCCCTTTCTGCGGATTTTATTTTATTTTTTGCTGGGGGGTGGGGATAAAATGGCCATTTATAAGTACGTTGATGGACACCGTTATCTTTCTTCAAAATAATAACTTAGACTTACAAGTTTGTTTTCATTCCAGTTTTGTTTTCATTCCAGTTTTGGTACAAATAGAAAAATATACGTTAGGTGTAGATTTGTTTCATTGACAAGGGTTAAATCTGAGGTGATTTTAAGTTGTTTGATCTACTGTGGCTACTGTGTGGGTTGTACTCATTTAGTTTTTATTATCATTTAGTGACATTTTCATGATTGAGTATAGCTAGAGGGATTCCTTAACTAAAGATCTATAGCTATTTGAATGTGCCATTTGACCTTTCAAAGGTTATTTTTGTGGCAACTGCAAACAGGGCGCAGCCAATTCCTCCACCACTGTTGGACAGGATGGAAGTCATTGAGCTCCCTGGGTATCCACCGGAAGAGAAGCTTAGAATAGCCATGCGACATTTAATTCCTCGAGTTCTGGACCAGCATGGACTGGGGTCAGAAGTCCTTCAAATTCCTGAGGTAGTAAATTTCTTACAAAGAAGATTTTAATCTTTTAACAAGGATACTAAATAATCAAAGAAAAATAATAACTTTATCTTTGCCCCATTCCTAACTGTACAATACATAGACTAAATTAGGTAAGGCCACTTATATCTCTACCTGTAATGCAGTAGATATACAAACTAAGTCATGAATACTAATGTTGGAAACTGTTAGCCAATAGACTAGTCACTTGTTCACTTTGTCTTAATTGAATTTATGCAATTGCAAATTTGAATTAGATCTGAGGTATTAATTATTACCTTTTCTTGAGTGGACTGAGATTTGCTGAAAAATGATGACAACATTCCAAATATCTTGACCACAAAATGTATCAAGGAATAATCAAGTAATGTATTGGTGGATGACAGACAGTGTTTACTTAATATATTATTACAAGCACAAGACAGACAATGCCTAACTCTATGGAGGAAATTTTCTGGAAAAAAAATATGGAAACTAATAACCAATATCTTTTTTCCCCTCGGGATTTCTAATTCCTGAAGGTTCAACAATATAATGCCATAAAATTTAAATTGTGATATAGGGAAACTTTTGTTCTTGTTGCATTCCCATTGTAGGCTATGGTGAAACTAGTCATTCAGAGGTATACTAGGGAGGCTGGTGTTCGGAATCTTGAGAGGAACTTGGCTGCCTTAGCTCGTGCAGCAGCAGTTAAAGTTGCAGAGCAAGTACAATCTGAAGCTATCCCTTTGAGCAAAGATGTTCAGCAGCTTGCTTCACCTTTGTTAGACCACAGGCTAGTTGAAGGAGCTGAGGCGGAAATGGAAGTCATTCCAATGAGTAAAAGTACCCATGAGGTGTCCAATACATTCAGGATCGCCTCGCATTTGGTTGTGGATGAGGCTATGCTGGAAAAAGTATTGGGTGTAATAATTCTTCCTATTGTTTGAATTTCCTGTCAGATGCTTATTTAATTTCTTAAACCTAATCTGCTCTGTTTTTAGTGTAACTTCATATGTTTTGAACCAGGTCTGTGGTTTACAGAATACCTTGATTTTCTCATTTATGTTAAGTTATGGATTTAGCTTTTCATTATGACTTCTGAACTGAGGGTGTTCATTGCTTGTACTGTAATGCAGCCTCCAAGGTTTGATGACAGAGAAGCTGCTGAACGAGTTGCAACTCCTGGAATATCTGTTGGGCTTGTCTGGACAACTTTTGGTGGAGAGGTCCAGTTTGTGGAGGCTACAGCAATGGCAGGAAAGGGTGAATTACATCTTACTGGACAGCTTGGTGATGTAATTAAAGAATCAGCACAAATAGCACTGACATGGGTAATATATTAATCTAGATTACTCAAAGTTATGTAAGTCCTGCCTCTTTTTGGAGATACAATCATCAAGCATTTCCTCTGGTGCCATGTGTCCTTGCTTTTGAGGGTTTTTTTTTCATTCCTTGTTCATGCACTCTGGAGTTATTAAACTGGTACATTCTGCACACCCTTCTAGAGGTTAGTACATGTAACTTACGAAAGATGCTTAATTAAACCATTTTGAAATTAAATGTATCTAACTGTCTGTCTGAGGTTATTCTTCTCTGTTGCTTCTGTTTCATCCGAAGAATACTACAGTCCCTTGTACTCTGGTCCTTCTTTCTTTCTCCTCTTGCATATTTACCCTGTCCACATAAACTAGAGAAGTTATTGTGTACCAAAAAATGGAAAAAGAAGAATCTATCATACCTTTTTGTTTTGGTCCAATGAAATGAGACCACAGCTTCCCTTTTGTAGTTATGTAATCTTCAGGGTTTGTCATTTTTAGTAAGATTTAACATCTCTGTCACCTGAACAATAGTACCTTATAACAAACGATGGGGAAAAAATAGTGGATTCCCACAACCTCCCACCCCCTCTTGTTGTGAAACTTTTAAGAGTCCTCATTCATTTTGAATAAAGAATTTGCTGCATTCCTACTATTGTGTTCATGTAGCTACATGAACTTTTATTTTGGCTGTCATTGCATTATTCAGGTTGACTTTAGAGTTTTGGGGATTGATTGTGGGCAAATTTTATTGATATGTGCTTAATTTATGCTTGCATACATCTATTTGCTTTACACTTCTGTTTGATTTTGAAGTACATTGGCAAAGTCAGATGGTGTGCAGGAAGGCGTCTTGTTTCCTACTTGGAAACATTTTTATTTGCAATTATTGATGTTAAATGGTTCCCTTCATCTATAGGTAAGAGCTAGAGCTATGGACCTGCAGCTGGTGGCTGAGGAGGAAATCAATCTCCTTCAGGGCTGGGATATTCACATACATTTTCCTGCTGGGGCTGTACCCAAAGATGGCCCCTCTGCTGGTGTGACTCTGGTAACAGCTTTGGTCTCATTGTTTAGTCGGAAAAGAGTAAGAGCGGATACAGCAATGACTGGGGAGATGACCTTGAGGGGTCTTGTGCTACCTGTTGGTGGTATCAAGGATAAGGTATGCTTTCATTCTGTTGTTGGCCTTGTATCTGTCTGTAAGAAGAGAGGAATTGTTGTTTGCATCATTCTAACTGGTTTATTATAAAGTTTAAAACTAAAACATAGAAAGATTTTGTGACCTGCCATCTCTTGACAATGGTTATTGAATGAGAGATCTTCATTTTGGAATATTCTTTCAACTTTTCATTGTCTTCTGTACATGAGTTGGATCCAGTGATGTGGCATAATATTTGTATCTGATTAAAGTTTTTATTAGTTTGTGTCTTGTATGATAAGATATTTTGTCTGTCTCAGACAGTTGTAGAAGTGATTCTTTGTTCTTTTATCTTCAATTTTATGCATGGCATTCTTCTATGCAGTTATGCAGAGCATATTTGCTTGCCAAATTTGTACTTTTGGTAGTGTTTGTATGTCCTTACAACCATCCAGCTAAGCAACAGAGCACTGGAAATTAATGAGATAGTATTTCATTGTGCCAGCACGGCTTGTGATACCATGCCATGATTAATTTTAGATTTTCTTAATTATTGATTTTAACCATTGTGTAGCAGAGATAGCATACAGTTCATTTAGATACGAAGTTGCATGGTTTTATAGTGTAGTACTGATATATTCTTTAATCTGTAATGTGCAGATATTGGCGGCTCATCGTTGTGGTATTAATAGAGTTATTCTGCCAGAGAGAAATCTGAAAGAATTGGTTGAAGTGCCAGCATCTGTGCTGGCTAATCTGGAGGTAAGCCTGATGTGGCTGGTGGTAGTGTTGCTGAAAGTTCCCCCTTTTTTGTTGCAAATAAGCTCAAATGTACGTCATTGTACACCTGCAATATCAATCTATTCCCTGTCATCGATCCTTATATCCGCACACAAAGTTGCAACCTAAACTTTGATTCAGAAAGGTTTTGCGTCATTCTGCATTATGATTTCAGTTCTGGAAGGTTATTCAGAATCGGCAGGGAGCCAGAAAAGTAAATAGAACCAGATGTATAATTTTGTTCAACAAGCAGAATTTGTCTCAAAAAGAAAACTACTTGGAAATATGATGTTAGATGGTGAACTGTTTGTGCAGGAGTTGTCTCGTATGTTTGGGCATGTGATGTCCATTTTAAATTTGTATTTTTCTCTGACATTTTCTTACCGTATTCATCCAAACAGATTCTTCTGGCTAAGCGAATGGAAGACGTTTTGGAGCAAGCTTTTGAAGGCGGTTGCCCTTGGAGACAGAACTCAAAGTTATGACAAAATCCATCAAATGGGATTTATTTAACCTTATGTTATCAATGGTGATTCGATTGTTTGGCTTGTGATCACATTTCACCCCCGGGTTGCAGTGTCAGTGTCTGTGGTGATACGTATTCAGCTCTTGCCTGGGCAACTGGAGATTGAAGAAATTGTTAATGAGCCCCGACAGACTATGCTGCAGTAAGCCAAAGATTTGACTAACTGCAAAGGGGATTGATCATACTCATACCAAACATGCCCCTCACTGCAGTTTCAGTTGGAAATTCTGGTTATGTATTTTTCATGTTGCAATCTAGCTGATGTATTTATTAACTAAGCCAAGGCACTGGCTTCCTACCAAATGTCTTCTTTTCTCAATTTTATATACGTATTTGTGTGTATATTTAAACCAATTATTCACTGCACCGTATACAAATTTTGATTTAATTGAGAAAAGGAAATACTTAACCTCGATTCACAAGTTCTGATTGAAATTGTTCTTGAACCACGAGATACTTCCGATTGATTTACATGTTCTAGTTTTGTTGTGAACCTAAAATCGGTGTTTCCCAGAACTAAAACATACAATGTTGTTTTGTATACTGAAACAACTTGAAAATGGAACCATTGGCATTGGAGAAACATTGGATAAATATGGAATCTGGCTCCTAAGCTGTTGGGGATTTTGAGAGCTTTTGAAGGTGGCTTTATACCGTAATTTCACTCTCCAGCTCCAGCAATCATAATCACTGAAAACCAGTAAGTCCGGCAATTTGGCCGCCATGTCCAGATAGATTCACATGAATTATCATCATTTTTGGCACAGCATTTGAAATCATGATTTATTCAATATTAAAATGAACAGAACCTAAAAGAAGTCCATGTGCAATATCTAGGAATGGCAAAAGCAAAGTTTCATAGATGCTGAAAACAAAAAAATTCATTTCAGATCAAACATCACAAAAATTTATTCCAGACACTCCAAAGAATAAACTGGAGCAATTTGGATACAGTATAGCATCAAACAATCTCTAACAAAATAGCAAGATTGAGATTCTTGTTTCTAAAAATTGTTTTAAACTTGTGGGAATCACAGTAAACATAACTTTGGCAATCAAGTGGCTTGCTGATTACATTGCAGGAAAGACCAATCAGTCAAGGAAGTCCAAGATGAGACTGAAATGAGAAAACCTGGGGCAGAAGGAGATCATTAGCCCGTAAGAGCAGAGTTGAGTGCACTATGAACATCAACACCTATCTGGGCTTCAGCTTTCTCCAGGTCAGTGTTAGCTGTACTGAGCTTCTGGGTGAACCCTGCAAGCCCCTTCTGGACCAAGCTGTGGTCAATCTGGTCAATTGGCACGGCCTCCACAGCAATTATATCAGCCACAGAATTTGCATGGATAAAAGCAAACCCACTGCTAAGAAAATATTTCTTGGTATCGTTTCCTTCATGAACAGATAATACCCCAGGCTTCAGTTCTGCAATTGTAGGCACATGTCCAGGCAAAACACCCATTTGTCCAGTTGTTGCCGGAATTATAACCATGTCAACCTGAGACACATAGAAAGTATAACTAAAGCATATAGAACATATGGTTTATAAAAACAGACCTGCAGATACAATCACTAAATATTTAGAGCATATCGATTTCCCCTCTTTTTTATCAAGTTTAAGGTTTCTCGGACCAGAACATTGCAGAAACATAACATAATGACAATACTAAATGCAATAGATGATGCAACAAGCTCATTGCATACATACGATCATTTCCTGTACTAGCTCAAAATTCAATCTTGACAACACAAAGCAATTGGCAATGTAAATGCCTCTTGATGACAAAAAAAAAGGAAGTGGAAAAGAAACCCTATCATTGCATTAGTGCAATTGTTGCACGCGCTATACTCAAAACTCAATAAAGGGAAAACAGAGGTCATAATCTCAGAACAACTTTGGTACAAAAGATAAAAATTAAGTGTGCAACTTAGGTTGACAATAAACCAACCATTTTTGGTTCCTAAAGTTTCAAACTACAACTGCACTGATCATCTTCAGAAAGTGTGCTGGATCAAACAAAATTCATTCACAGAGGAAAGAGCGACAAGAGGGGGAGAGTCCAAGACACTGTCTTGGGTCAATGAAATTCGCTCTTAAGGTCTAGCTACAGGAATTGACCAAAAGATCCAGCAGCACAAATTAAATAAATAAAGGCTTGGCAGGTAGCCATCCTCTCTATGCCCTACTTCCTGTACCCAAGCCCGTGTAAAGAAACTGAGTACTGGATTGATCTTCCCTTCTCTCACCTGACCAAAATAACACTACAAGTAGCTTTGGTCAATGATAAAATCAGGAAGCACAGCTGCCTATAACTCAAATCCTATCTCCAAACAAGAGAAAGCCTTTTTCCTTTTACCCCTCCCTCCCACTCATCCACCAAACCCTGTGGGCAATATTCCACAATATGTCAAATAAAACACATAAATTTACTATGAGGGGATTAAATTCTGGTCTGGACACTGCTAGGTGATCTAGCCCACCATACCCACGCGCATGTAGGCCCTTGAGGAATGAACATTTAAAGAATACGATTCCACTGAAAAAGGGCGTTACAGTTGCAAGTTCTGGGCACTTGGCAATTCTGGTATGCTGGTAGACACCTTAATACTGAAAATGAAGTGAAATTACAAAGTCAAATTATATATGCATAGCTAGGAGATCCTGTCACTCGTAATAATTTAGCAGAGAATTAAAGATGTTGGTTATGGACTAGGAATCACTAATTAGTTCATGCAATCCATTAGTCGTAGAAACACAGATACCAGTTAACATAAAAAAATTGCAAAATTAAATGAACAAGAACCCTTGACCTACAAATCCAACAAACCTAGAGTCAAAAACATCCGAGCCCAATAATCTACAGAAAAATGTCTGGTAATACATACAAATACCTCCAGTCAACCACCATTTCCGACAAATAGAAACTAACGCGTCAAATATCTATAAATTCAATGATCATATTATTGAGTACACAAAATCCGTCAAATAGCAGACGCGAAAACCAGCAAAAAATGCAATTACCCAACACGATTAACGCGATTACAATCAGATCCAAGCAAAATCTTGATGCCAAAAACCAAAAAAAGCCTAAGAAACAACTATCGCATTATAACTGAAAAATGCAATCCAAAAAAACAAAAGAAACAAATCAAACCTCCTTGGTGGAGAGCTCGGAGGCGTAGGGAAGGACGAAGTTGACGGTGAGCTTAGTAGGGATAGAAGTGGGAGTTTGGGGGCGAGGGGTCATGAAGGAGGAAGGAGTCTTTGGTGGTTCAATGTTTGGAATAACTTTCTTCCATGACTCAACGAAAGTGGTGTCGGCTGTGGGAGTGGCTGGGACTTCCGTTGAGAAGGCTCGAGATGTTGTACGTGCGGTTGATCGAGCCAAGAGGCGTGAGGCTTGCCGGAACATCTTCGGTTGCTTCTGTGAAAGCGTTGATTTTGCGAGCCTCTGTTTTCGTTGGGGTAAAAGGGCTTCAGCAAGTGCCCCGAAAAGTGTACAAAACACAATTATGTAAATTTAAAATTAAAATATATAAAATAAATATTAATTAATATTTAAAATGTATTCAAAATATTTTTAAAATATATAAAAATAATATTTTAATGTGTATAAAAAATTTAAAATAATCTTTTAAAAATCTAGAAAAATAAGTATAACAACCTCTAAAAATACTTAATCTAACTCGTATTTTATTTATATTTGAATTGTTGACGTTATATTTCGTATGTATATTAATTACATAGTAATATTTTAATTACAAAATTAGTATAAAAATTATATATATATATATATATAATTTAAAAAAAAATTAATCTTATTTATATATATAAAATTATAATCTTAAATATTAATTTTTTTTATAAATTTATAAAATTATAGCATTATTTTGTTAATATAATGTCAAATTAAAACAAATACATAAGCTGAACTTGAATCATAGAGTTAGTGCTATTCTCCCATAATCATTAAATAATTTAAATTTAACAAAAAAAGTTAATTAATTTAAATTAAGTTTGCGGTTTAATAATCAAAAAAATAAAAATAGTACTTCTATCTAGTTTAGTACAATTCATTAAATTATAACTTTAATCCAATCAAATTCAGATTAGTCGAGAAAATCTTCATGTACAAATTCAATTTATGAGATAAGTTAAGGTATATTTATTTATCGTTATATTTAAAAAAATTTTAGTATTCCAATTTGAGACTAATCTTATAATAACGTGATACAAAAAATAAAATATTAAAGTATTAAAAATTTGATATTATTTAAAATTTTTACGATGGTGATTTTTAAATTATAAAAATAAATAAATCTTAAATATAAAAAATGAATGAATATACGATACACATACTCTCAAATTACTTGACAAGATGAGAATGGGTCGATAGGATTGAGCATAATTTATGTTTATAAATTCAATGATCATATTGTTGAGCTTACAATTTTAAGATATTTTAAAACAAATAAGAAAAATACAAGACGAGAAATCGTTTAATATTGTACAAATTTTTGCATGAATTTTCAATCATTAGTTAACAATTAATATATTTTATATATTTACGAATGATTAAGGTAAAAAATTAATGACAAAATTTGAGTAATTTAAAATTATTTATTTTAATCAATTTTTATAATTGTCTTTTTTCTAATAGATAATTTTAATAATTAATTTATTTGACAAAATTCATCAAAAAAATATTATTTATCATTCTTTATTGCAAATATTATTCAAAGAATTATCAAATTACATATAAAATGAATAAATTATGCGTAAAAACTAACCTAAATTCATTTCCAAAAACTTTTAGTTGTATCAACAAAACCTAAATTAATCGATGTGTATATTTGTGTTTGACAAAAATGCCAAATATTTTTGTACTTCGTTCAATAACCAAGTATTTGACTCTAAGCCATAAATATATAAATGGGCCAAAAATTTAGGCCCATTTTTTATTAAAAATCCCTTTAATAAACCAAATTCGCTTTATTTAATTAATTTAACTCTCAAGCGTGTGAATTTCTTCTAACATCGCTCCGCCATAGTCCATTCTCTTTTGGATCATGGCAACTATACTCGCACTCGAGCCTTTTTCAAAAGATTAAGGTCCGTCGACGGTGCACTTACCATTGCGAGTTTTTAAGTCGCAGGCATGTGAAACTCTCGTGTTTGAAGACGGAGTCAAGCGGAGAGGAGAGTCCATATGCCGGTGTAGGAACTTGTTTTTAACGATTAATAAAGAAAATGAAAATTATTTGTTTTATAGTCGCACACGTGTAACATTTTAAACCAGGTAGTAC
The DNA here is from genome assembly GCA_019650275.1 of Xylocarpus granatum. Classification (NCBI taxonomy): domain Eukaryota; kingdom Viridiplantae; phylum Streptophyta; class Magnoliopsida; order Sapindales; family Meliaceae; genus Xylocarpus; species Xylocarpus granatum. The sequence continues at coordinate 64,194 of BNST01000546.1, read as the reverse complement.
AGGCACTATTGGATCTGCTCCGGCGGCAGGAAAACATGCTGTACAATTCATTGATGTTGTTTTGCACGTGCTATTAATATATTTGAAGCAAGTACTTAATTGGCAACGTGTAGAAAGAAAAAGGAGATCCAGAGAAGAAAATTAGAATGGATTCAAAAAAATAAATTCGTTAAAATTTATTAAAACTAAAAGAAAAAAAAGTATATCATATGAACACTTGCGTTGCCAATCATATTCTTATACAAAATGGCCGTCGTCGATTTTCATTTTTTCTTTTAATAGTTTAGATCGTGCATTTACAACTCTCTCTTTTGAGTACTTGAAAATAGAGGTTAATGTAGTTATACGACTTCTATATCATAATAGATTTAAAACGTTATGCTCCAGTTTTTCAGTTAATTCAAAAAACTATTTCCATGAATTCAAGTCGCAAGCACAATTTCTTCAGTTATTTGAATGGACTCTTCTTTAATTTTGAATATCAGTCCCAACTTCATCCTATGGTTTAGTTTAATTAGAACTCTTGAGAAGGGAGAAAGACGATAACATACACAAAAATTTTAATTCCTGTCAAAGAATAACACTCAGGATGATTCTGTAGTTGTAGTTGGGTAAACAACCAATGAACCAAGGAACTTGCTCCTTCCATCATCACATAATTCTGCCCATACTTAATAAATTACAGAGGTCGAAAACTGCACACCTATAACCAATGCTTTATACAACTTTGAATAAATTTACAAGGCCAACCAGCCACCCATATTGCCGGAGCAGAATGTCTCCTCCCCGTCTTCTCTTACTTGATTGATAATCACAGAAGCTTTTGTGATTGTTTATCAGGCATCTGGGGCATATAATTCACGCGCTAGGCTCATGCGCCCAAAAGGCATCTGGATCCGAGCAATAGAGGGAAAAATCTCGGATTTCCAGATTAGCTATGTGCCAATCAACAAATCGAGCTTGTATTGATTTGGATAGAACAAGGATGGATGGTAGAAGCCACCAGTTATCGTCCTCGCTGTCAAGATATGATTTCAATAGCTTGCTTTACAATAATTTCCCCAGAGGAGAAGTAACAGGAAAAAGTTGAAAGCCTTACCTTCGAGTATACCATGTATTTGCCTTGTCAGGGGGTCGCTTCAAATGCAAAAATCCGTAGTGAACAATACCAGAGATGAAAGCCACAGCCTATAAAGGGCAAGAAAAATCTCAGTATACAAATAGCAAAAGTAACAGAAACGAAAATGGATCATAATCCAAGACTGGTTAAGCGGAGAGAATATCAATGATTTAAGGATTTCAGCATGCAATAAGAATGAAAAATCTAGACTTAGCGAAAAGTACAAATCCAGCTGCATATCTTACGATATTGGACAGGGATGTTGCATTCCACAATGCATACATACGAGCAAGTGAAGATCTTCTTGGTTCTTTACTGAATAAAGCATTTAAGCCTGCTGGGAAGGGAGAAAGCAAGGATAGAGGAAGAATAAGTAAGACAGCTAGGAATGCCCCAAGAGAAATCCAGTAGCACTCAATTAAGGTAAGGAGGGTTATGGACAGATCTGCCAAAAGCATGATAGTAATCAGAAGCTGAAGGGTATCCTGAAACACAGAAATTTCAAGTGTTAGACAATAAAAAGTAACATTGTACTCTGACTACTATTCAGGGGTTAAATGCAAGATCATTGAAGTACCTGACAACCAACTGGTCTCGTATTGTGCAATAATAGAGAAAGTGGAAACAGAAAGTCCCTTTTAAATTCCAAAGACCTCAAAGTAGTATGGCTTAAAAGACCTCCATTAATTCCTCCAGTTATCCTTTTAAGAGATAATACTTGACTTGTGTGTGGCCAACTTTGCTGGAGCCGTTTATGGCTTTTGTCTGGACATGTGGTAATTTTCCTGGAATATTGATCAATAAACAACCAAATAGGTCAGTATAATTTGGGTAATCACTGAATAGAGATTATGATAAAGCCAGTATTATGCGGACACAATGCATTGTTTTTTAAGTTGTTTCTTTGTAAAGCATGATTATGTCCCAATAAATGATTATTTCCCTCTTCCTTTCTCTTATAGTTTGTTTTTATTCTCTGTTGAGGACTTCTAATCATATTAATTAGCTAAATATTTGTTCTATCATGCATTTTGCGTCTGACAATGGTTGACACTAAATTTTGCAACAACAGTGCCGCCAAATATATTGACGAATAAATGTGTAGAATTCCCAGCAAATTAACTCTGAACCATATATTGATGCACTGAATTACTATACATTACCTAGGATAATCATCACTGCTATCCACCAAATCAGAATGCTGCATATTCTGGAAAGAATAATCACCAACGACTACCAGGATGCCCAGCTGATAGTAACCAGAGGCCGTCAGTTGAAACCATCCGAGCTCAGTTTTAACCCCATGGAACTCAAGTTGGGGATTTGCATGACTATTAATCCAATCAATAACAGGAATCAATGCAGATCGAATAGAGCCATGTCTCACAGTCCTCAACTGAGCATTTAGACCATCTACCAATCGATTCCAAACAGTCGCTGGGACATGCTGCAAATAACGTAACAGTTTTGGTTCATATGAACATTAATGTAATCAATGATAGGGCAATTGAGAAATAACATAGACAGAAAAGAGACCTGCCCAAGAAGATTCGTCAACAATGAATCATTATGAAGATTATAAGGTGACATATAGCTTCCATCCCCACCAAAAATAATGCACATTGGGAATCTCTTCTGTATGATTGATACCATGTCCAAACGCTTCTCATCACCACCAAGGAAAAAATCAATGTAAGCAACCATTAAGTCTGATGTAGCTCCAACCTGCATTAATTGCCACCAATATAATGACAAGATAAGGTAGGTAAAGTTGTACATCATCCAACACGTGAAAAGAACATAATATGCTTGAAGAATTTTCAGGTAAATTAAGGAAGACTACACATACTTGCCTCCCGTTTGTTTACCTTCTAGACAAGGGGATGATGTCCCCAGGCAAACACCTCAAGGGATACTTGGGATGATCAGATGACTAATATGCCAAAAAAATTTCTCAGTTTCATAGCAATAAAAAGAACAGAGCCACTATGCATATTAAGTTTAGGAAGTGAAACTGAAAATAGTTGACCATGTTACTTGCAAAAGGGTTTAAAAAGAATTTTTGACAAATAAATTGTTGGAAGCTAAACTGCAATCTTTTACCAGATGATGTCAATGATTCATGAAAATGCCTTTCCACACATGCACCATCAATCTCAATTTGGTTTTATATTACATAGCTAAATACATCGTGTTACACAATCTTGCAAAGAGATTACCCAACTGGGAAAGGTAGGATATCAAAAAATTAAATGGACTGTACTTCGTTGTTTAAATATAGCTTGGAAGGCTAGCATAGTTGAACGAATCTCTGTATTCACTAAATGTTATGAGTTCTATGAAATGGATTCTTGAAGTTGAGGTATAGGAAAAACAGACAAGATAAAGCAGAAACATGAGAAGTCATTATTATCCTCAGAAACCTGACAGGAGTCAGAAGTTAGGAAGAAGTCCCAAAAGAATTCACAACAAAATATACTTGGAGAAAATTGATTTAGAATAACAACAGTAACCAGTCAAACCTTCATCCCCTTGTATAAAGCCCGTGATCTGCAAGACCGGAGACATGAATGGTCATATTCAGACTTAACATATTCCTGAAGACGATGAATTTTATTTCTCCGCCGCCATTGTTTCCATGACCAGGCGCAAGGATATGCAAGTACTGTTAGTATACTATGGATTGACCCTTCCCACCAATCGTATGCAGCAACAGAGTTGATCTCGTCTATGAATCTGTTAAAAGAATCTTCATACCTGCGTATTAAAGGGCTCGCATGTCACAACTAAAGCTCATGAGATGGAAGATGAAACAAGTGAATGCTAACATAATGCTGTAGGTCCAAATGGTACAGGCTTTTGTCCTTCTGAGCATTTAATCAGAAATCTTCATTAAGAGGTGTATCATCGATCAACAATCAGCTAGTCAGATAATTAGGAGGAAGGGTTCTTAAAATTGGTTGAGTTCACCAAATTGACAACTTTCAAGCAAAAAGTGCAGTTTTCAGAGATCAGAGCAACTTATATTTCTATCACAATGTGAGATTAACCCTAAAGTATAACAATATTATATTAGCATCCAGTTGCACCAAGTGGGAGAGTGCTGTAAGTCAAATTCTTTTCTTACACGATCTCGATAATTGCATTGGGTGGTGAGTAAGGAAGATGCCACGGTTCCCTAAAAGTATTGGGGCCCATAAAGTACATTCTGTAGACATGGCTTTGAGTTTCTTCGGCTCTGGCTCCTCGTACCTAGTTCAAAGTAAAGGATGATGTAAATAAGTATCATAAGATGATGTATGCTATCATAAGTTAAACAAAGGGATAGTTATCACCGATGTACCTCTGATAGGGAAAGAAGATGTGGGAAATGGTTATGACTATGGTTCTCTATTGAATTCTTCCCATAAGGATTTGATCCAACCAGTTTGATTCTCAAAGTACTTAACAATAAAGCAAGAAGCACCAAAATGCAAGACAGAAGAAGCGCAAAAGACCACGGGCCTCCAAATGTATATACCAATTCCTCAAGAGGCGTATAGCAATTTGGCATCCTATACTTGTCAGATATGCATTTATAGGGACAAAATGGCTGACTAACTCCCCCTGAAATTTCACATTTATATGAGCTGACGGCCAAATTATTGAAGAAATAGATACAGCACAAATTATTGAAGATAGAGAGATAGATAATATGGCAATTTGGTATCCTATACTTGCCATATAAGCATTTAGAGGGTCAAAATGGCTGACCAACTCCCCTGAAATTTCACATTTATGTGAGTTCATGGCACAAATTATTGAATTAAGATGGATGGATACATAAGGCACAAATTATTGAAGATAGATTGAGAGAGAGAGAGCAGCATCTTTAGCAACATAAGCAAAAAATTACCTCGTACATATATGAAATTTGCTCGTTTGGGAAGAAGTTCAAGAGAGCAAGTAGCACAAAGATTTTTGTCAGAACCATCCACAACTTTATAAGTGCCAATAGGACATTCCTGTAAGTCATTGACAAAATCCCAAGAATATTATAACTGTTGTTTATGATGTGCGTTTACAGCCACCAATAAAATAGGAGCCAACACCACTTTGTTAATCAATATAGTTTTTGCTTGGAGGAAAAGGGCCAGGAGGGAAGTCATGTGCTAAAACAATGATGTCTTAATTCATAGATATGTGTCCATGCACAAAAATGAGTACATTTGAGATGGCTTGAGAAGCACTGCATCAAATAAAAAGTAATTTTCTTAATGAATCTTAGGAAGAGTTCATTAGATATTTTCAAATTTGTAATGACCTTCCATAATGTATAGAGGCAAACTGTTACCATGTCATGACACTAGGCATTTAATGCACAAGAATTTTGGCAGAAACAAGATAGACACATTTTTTTATCAAAAGACAAAGCACACATATATAGCAACAAGGTCACAGAAACACTATAAGAAAATAAAAGGATCATACCCTGCAGAATGTACCATAGAGACCCTTTGGGCATATTCTTCCAGTAACTGTACCCACTTCCCCAAAAAGACCACCCTTGTCCCCAGCACCTCCGCTGCTCAATAACATAGATGAAGTGAATATGGTGTTATTAAACATTAGATGAAGTGAATATGGTGTTATTAAACATATTTTCAACCATGAGAAATTATATCTAATGTTTCTATTACTTTTTGTGAAGATTATAAAATTTCTTATTCCAATTCATGTGGTTATAGAATGCAGCTACTAAAGCCAAAGATGCTCAAACTTACAGACTAAATACAAAGAGGTTCACATGGAGACGTGAAGGATACTGAACGTGTCAGCACATGAAAAAATTATACATACCTACTGTTAATAGAACCACTTATAGTTGCTACTGGAACATATTCAGCCCCGACATCAATCTTAGACCAATGGAAATGTACTCTCCCACCTCCACCCCCACCGCCACCGGGCAGGCCACCACTGCCCCCAATAACAGATAAAGATGAGTTCTCCTCAAGAATAAGCTGCTGAAGGAAAAGAAGAATTGTCCCACCAGAACCTCCACCAAGTCCGCCAATCAGGGAATTGTTACCATTTATTGTCATTTTACTAACACTTTGACCATCAGCCTTCAAAGATCCATAGATATTGAGCCTCAGAAGTGGCCACTGGATAGAGCCCATAACTAGTAAAGCGAAAATGTAAATCAGTCAAATGATCTGAATATAGTGCCATGGAATTGCTGCGTGAAACATGAATATTATGATGGCCAACTTGCAACCAAAATGACCTTAATTCAGAAACATTAGAGAATACAAATTTCATGCCACCTACTCAAAATAATTACAAAACAAAAAAAAACAGAAAGAAGCATTTTCTTAAACTTATGATTTGTACAAATGCATACCGATCATTCCACCTCCAGTCATGTGTCTATATGAATCATTCGGGCCCTCAGCTCCACTTCCCAACTCGCAGGGAAGATCTGCATTGCCATATTCATGACCACCATTGCTCAGTCTCCCATTGAAAAATCCTGAGCCCCCCCTTCCCCCATGGCCAGCACCACTACCAGCTCCATTAGAATAAATACCCTTTCCAATGCCCTCACTGCAACCTAAAAAATAGATACTCCTTATATTTAGAAGCATAAAACATAAGAGTCATAACTTTCCAATGAAACCAGCAGCCAAATAAGCACGCTAAACCTTGCATACAAAGGAAATTGATACTGGGAATACTGCCTCTTACCCAATTCAGACGCAATAATCATGCCATCTGAGTCAATAATTATAGTTCTTGCCCTGTGGATGTGAACAATGCTACCCTTGACAAGGCCACTGACAAGAATGTCCTCCACGCGACAGATCTGTCAAAGACCAAGCATAACCAATATAACAATTTGATACTTCTACTGTGACCGAGAATTTGTCCAAGAGCTGCAGTGACAAACATTGTTTTCTTTTCAACTCAATAATTCTGCCATTTGGCTGGGACATTTAGCCATCTTTAATCGCTTAATACTTATATGCATGACTAGAGGGAGATTAACATCCACAGTTATTTTTCCATCTAATTAAGCTTTCCGATTCTTATAGTTATATTTCCATTCACACAGTTATATTTCCTACAGGTGGAAAGAAAACACATGAAAAGATACACCATAATTTGAAATAAAAAATGTAATTATGCGTAAGCATCCCCAAATACTGCTGAGTAAAGCTGGCTCTTACTTGAAGTGAAAAGGACAGTGTGTAGTTTACATGGCAATCATCTGGAGGAGTTATCAAATCTATTGGGCATGTCTGTCTCTGACAGAGTGACTCTGTAACCCTACAAAAAATAATTTAAAACAAAATGAAGTGTATATTCATGCACTCAGTCTTGATGACTACAATAATACATAGAACCCTCAAATTGAACCAAAATTTCACACTCACGCATTTCTACTAGCATCATCATCCAATGGAGCTTGCAGTTGAGAGCCTGGCCCGACCTGTATGTGCAAGATGTAGCAAAACAGTAACAAAAGAATAAGTCAAAAATAATTCCTTTCTTCTGCAAGAAACAATTAGAGAAACAAATTTATGGGAAGGATACTGGCAACTATCACAACATATTATCAGTAACAGACTTCATGTAAAATTAAATGACATAAAACACTCTCACCAATCCCAAAGGGATATAAGTTAGAGCAGAAAGATAGTTTTGTTTAGCACTAAGAATGAACACTAATCAACACCTGTCATGTCATTCACTCAACTACATTTGAATGCAAAGGGAACGAAAGCAGTCTAGGTGGATGTGGTAGTGGGGAAGGAGTCATCTATACAGCCTCTCTTTTCCATGATTACTTTTCACATGCATTGAAGAAACTGTATTCAACTCACACTTAATATGATACATGAATCAGACAATACAATAAACATATTACTGCATCTCAGTATTTTTATATGGTGTTCATGCCTCTAACACAAGAAGGAGCACTAGCCAATTTTAAACAAATATTTTACAACAGGTATAGGTCTGCAAAGCTCTTATGAAACATATAATGGCTTACAGTTATGTTATAAAAAAGAGACAAAGAAAGTCGTTGGCCTTTGATTGCATCGCCATGACCACTCAACTTTAGCAGTCCTTGGCCATATACACCCAGGTTGGCATTTGAACTAATGACAGAGTTTTCCTGGAAAAGACAATGAATTCATAATAAGAGCATCAGAATTTCAACCAACCTGCATATACAATGAATAAATTCAAATAGAAGGATAAGATTTTAAACCACATCATACCCTTAGAACAACTAGATTCCTGACTTCAAGAATAGAAGTGGTAACAATGGTATTTCCGCCACCATCAACTTGAATTTTAGAGTTCCACATGAGTAACATTTTGATTGCAACTCTAAAGGCACCAAAAACCTTCATTTTTAAAAGAGGTTCATATGAGACCTTAAGTTCAGAAACATGATGCATACTTGACAGCGAGCTTGAATGATGGGGAAAAAAAATGTTATACAAGCACAGGTTGTCATGACTCATTACAACATTTAGGTTTGAAGTTTCCAACAAACCAAATTTCTAAGTAATGTGTCATCAAGTAGTGAAACTAGACTTTCAGTGCATTGGTTTAGGACAACAGACTTTGTGTACTGCATCAACATCAATACCAAATGAGAGCATCAAATAGCATTCTCCAAATACAAAATAAGAATGGAAGTTTTATCAAATGAGTTTAAGGACAAGAAAGGATGAAATTGAATTTTCTGAAGTGCTAGTAGAAACATTCCAAATATGTTCCACTATTTTACAAGCTACTAATTGCTGGTATCTGACGTAAATCTCAAAAATAAAAATGAGAGAAACAATTCTGTGGTTTTCTGAAATTACAAAATAGGGACTCAAAACATTTTCTATGCCGAGAAAAGCACAATGTTGAGAAGACATGAAGTGCAGAGAACCAACTTTGAAAAAAGCATCACATCCTGCAGTAGATAAAACATCACTTGGAAAGCCGTATATCTCAACCATTTAGTCAGCTATAGGAACCTGTTTTCATATTCAGTTCTGTCCAGACTTGATTGAAATTCATAAAGACATTAAATAAACAAGTACTACTTATCACTAACATTAACAAACCTGTATGACAGAGTCACTCATCAAAAGTTCTTCAGCAACAAGTTCAAATTCTGAGACTGGAAAATCAGACAATCCAAAAATAATGCTACCTCCACGATATAGACTAATTTGGCCTCTCACCTTCAAAATCAAAGTGGGCAAATAGATTTAGAAACTATGTTTTAGAAAGAAATCAATCAAGTAGAAAAGATAAAAAGCACAGATTTCAAAAACTAAAAAAGTAAAGGAGGGAAAGTATGCAGGTACACTAAGATAGAGAGGGCTATAATCCAAAATATATATAAAAAAAAACCTTATAAGACATTACATGATAGAAGAAGAAACAACTTCAAACACAAAAAAGGCCCCTATAAACACGTAATTCTCTTTCCAGTTCCAAATTCTCATTTCTGCAAAATGCAGCACAATAGATAAAACACCCGATGAGAACTCCATCAAATGCTGAAGGCATCTCATGAACCACTACTGACTAAAACCATCTAAATCAGTCCCATGATTACCTTCATCATCACTGAATAATGATCTACCAAAATCACAATGACAAGCAGTCAAAGCATTTCAAAGCTTCATTTGGTATTGAGGTGTAGTGGCTTTTAAGCTAGAGCTCCTATGGGATGGAAGCGGGAAAATGAGATGGTCCCACTAAAAGTTAGTGTTACCAAACATTTTTTTAGGGCTTCCAAAGCACAGCAGAATGATCATGATCCCAATGAAGCCTAAGGCCCTGAAAAAGTGCTGTAAGCTCATTTTCATATGAGGCTCCTGTCTCAAGGACAATGTCAAGAATGTGGTTTTTGGGAAAACTGAAAATACATCCTGTATTTCAAGTTAGTCTTTAGTGGACTCATATTCTGATAAGAAGTAGGCATCATTATCTTACAAAAACGGAACCACTACTTTATTTATATCTATAATCTTCTCATTTCATGACATTTGATTGATTCAATTGATGAAGCATCCCCTCGCCTTCATTCATGTAATGTCAAGCAACTATTCAGTTTTGATGTTCTATTCTCTAGTTAATCTTTGCAACGAAAATATATGGACAGAACCAATTATGGTCCAACATTAAAAGTGACAACCAAAAGAACAACTACGAACAACAGTCACTCTTTTTTTCTTTTTTCAGGTTAAGAGGTTTGCTACTATACATGAGCAATAATAAAAATAAGACTGCTCACTCATTCAATCATGCTCCAAAAGATAAAGAATTGTGGCAGTAGACACTGCATTCGGACTGAGGAAGTCATGGTATTATAATCTTTCATGGGATATAAACTGAGAATAAAAATCACAAATTCATGAAAATAGAATAGTTTGAAGGAGAAAAAATGAAGTAACCTGAACTCTGGTCCATAGTAATGGAACCAAAACTTTTGCATTGTTCTCCACAAAAACATTTGACCATAGAGGTCTAGTAGGAAAATCAAGCAAAGGAGTTTCTGTTTCTGTCGTGACATTATCATTGCCAACTCTTAAACTCAGTAAATATGCATTAAAGTATGTACCAGCTGCTCCAGAATTCACAGGACATCCAATACTATAACCACCTGCAAGACCAAAGAGTATAATGTAGTCTTAACATAAAACTCAAAAAAAATTCCATCTCTACTAATAATCCGTGCATTAGCGCACACATTACCAATACAAAACTTTCCCCGCTAAAAGTGGTGTTTACTGTTAATGACTCAAAAGAATACACTGAATGCATGGAAACCATCAGGGATTAAGGGAACACCTGGTAACTTGATATTTAAATAAAGAAAAAGCACATAAAGGTACAAACTCATGTGAAGAATTTAGATATGGCATCTACCTGGATCAAATATTACAACAATTGTATTTACACATCTGACACTGACATCATCAGTGTAAAAATTACATCAAGTTTGTTAAAATTTAAAATCTGAACTGAGTTGATTTGCCATGAATTTAGGGAATAAAACCTTAAAATTTTGAAGGCACAAAAAACTAGAATAAATCATTGTTGCAAGATTCCTTTTACCAACCGATTAATGGTTTTTTTTGCATTTAACAAGCAGCTCACTCTGTCTAGAATATTGTCAAGATCTCTAACTTTGTTGACACCTTCCACAATCAATGTCATTCTGTCACCTTCACTTGTCCATTCTATGATGCTTTTAGATCCTTAATTCCATTTTCTATTTACATGATATTGCTTAAAGATCAAATGCGCTACTTTTTTTTTGTTTAAATTCCACTTAAAAATATGCAACTGACATCCATTTTAGATTTTAATAAAGTATCAAGTCCCAACAATAACAACTTTAATATGAAGCCCCGTGGATCTACAAGAAAGTGAAGATTCTTACTTAAGAAAGAAATATTTAGCAGTTTCCTAGTCTTTACATCTACTACCAGATACAAGTGTGATTAGAACGAACCATGCACAGTAACTTTGACATCTTCTTGTATGCTGTAACAGTCCAGAGATATTCTTCCACCACTGCCTCCACCCCAGCCTCTGCCTCCTGCTGCACTAATAGTTCCATATCCCTTCCTAAGCAATTAAAACAAGTAACAAATATTTTAGAAAACATTTATGAGGTTAAGGCATAAGTTCAATAATACATTTTCTAGTATGTATCCAACATCTACAACCAATTGGTCCAAAGCAATGTTATAATAGTAGTAAAAATCATTCTGACATTTATACTTGCTGAATTGTCAACAGAAAACTGTAAAATATTGAAACAAAGTCTAGTCATTCACAATGAATACAAGTCAAGATTTTATAGTTCTATATTAGAAAACAAGGATCACCTCATCCCAAAGTCTACTCACTTACAATCAATGGTTTGCTAAGATCATTATATTAGCAAACATGGACTAAAAAATGAGATACGGCAAAGTGGGACTTGTAACAACTAGGATATTAGAAGAAAGAGTCTGGCAAAGAGAGCAAGAGTTAATTGTTCACAACTTTGATACAAGAAGCCACCCAGCTAGAGTTTACAAATCTCCATTTTGGAAAGGATGTGTGTGAGTGAATGCAGTGTAAGTGCAGATAAGCAGCATTTGATAAAGTTTATGCAGGTGGTTAATCAGTAACCATCAATATAACATAAGTCCTGGGTAAGAAGTGTGTACTCACAACTTTACAGAACGAACAAAGATGCTTCCACCAGACCCACCTCCGCCCTTAAGTCCTCCATCCCCACCCTTTGCAGTTACTGATCCATTCAAATATAGCATGTCCTTCACTAGAAGCTTAACACGCCCCCCACCATTCCCTCCAAACTTATAATCAGCAGATGTGCCTCCACCCTTACTCCCGTAACTCCATGGTTCAGCCAAACTTGACCATGCATAAACATCGCCACCCCAATAATTTGTCTTATTTTGTTTTAGACATGAAGCACCTCGGCCTCCATGCCCTCCACCAGCTCCGTCATATCCTACAGGTGTGCCACTGGTTTGAGAAGGTGGCAATCCACCCAAGGATGTTGTATTTACAGAAGAATTGTGGCCCATAGTTAAATTTGCTGCAGAGAAAACAACTGAACCAGCAATGATGGCTGCATATTGACCCACATTAATGTTGCCTGACAAATTAAAAGTAATCATACAGCCTTCCACTGGGCACACTATTGAAATTTGGGGGAGTATCTCTATGTTCCCAGTACCATAAATGTAAAGATCGGAACTAAGGTACAGGTTTGAGTTCAACAAGCACGTAGTATTAAATGATCCAACACCTTCCAAGTCTTCACAAGATACAGAATCATGTAAATGAGATGGTAAAACAGATGTTTTAACATAATTATAAGTACCACTCTTAAACCCATCACTTAAATCTGATCCAGAATCATGCAACCAGCTTACAGACTGAGTTACCCTGTCACTATACTGCCCCGAACTAAAAGAAAGTGCAGACCCATAAAAACGCCCCAACAGAATGCACCAGCAAAGGTAACCGAGCATCAGCGAAGGATGCATTACCTCATGCGGTAACTGAATATCAGAGTTTCAGTCACAACATAGGCATGTACATAGATCCAACTCAGGCTTGGCCAACTTGTTCAGTCATACATGAGGAATATAACATAAAGTCAAATCAATTTTGAGGATTCATGTAGCTTCCAACTGTTTATAAACATTAGTTTCTTGTTCCTATCCATCCCATAGCCAAGATGCAAACAAACCTTTCCTGCCACAAAGCAAAAGAAAATAAGAAGAGATCTATGACAAGGAAATTAAAGATCTTATATCAAAATTTAAATTTAAAAAACTGAGCTTTGAAACTTTCAATTATGATGAACTTAACCACTATAGAGATTTACAAGACATGAAATGAAACAAAATTGAAAAAAATAAAATGAAAAAGAGACTATGACCTCTTTGCTACCAAAGAGGATTACAAATAAGAGTGAAGTAATTCTTTTGGCATGGAGAGTTAGTGATCACTTGTGCAGGTTATACCAGAATTGAAGACATTATATGCTGCTGCGAGCTTCATGTAATACAATCAATTATAAACAAAACTCATTTACCTTTTTAGTACATGATAAAACTAAAGAACAACAGCCAACAAGAAAACCTTGGCTAGGAAAATTACTACAATAGATTGTGTTTTCTATATGGATTAAACTTGAACAATTACGAAGCAGTTTTTTCCATGTCGAACGTTAGAAGGTGAAAAGTGTAAGTCGTTGGTTATATCCTTTAGGTTGAAACAAAAGTTGAATTGGCAAGTTTCTATACTGTAATCCATAATCCCCCTAGTATCTTGAACTGGAAATTCTAGTAAGTTTAAGAACATTTGCTTCTGTACTCAATATGCATTACTCCTTTACCAGTATAAGTCACAAAAATAGCAACAAATTCCAGTTCATGCAGTTCACAGCATCGCATAATTCAAACAAACAGAGGAATTGATAATGTATCATATTATTTATGTTTAATAATCATCAAATAAACACCTACGCTTACTGTGCATATTAGTACAAACTATTTCTTTTAAAAAAATCTATAGAATCTAAAAGCAGAGCAAATTGAGTACTGTATGGCAAACAGAAGAATCGTGCCATCCGCCATTATATTTTCCAATTAAAAAACAAATGAAACATCCAAACAAAGCTAAATTAAAACACACATACTAGTAAATAACGTAATTACCATTGAACAAAGCATTCGTCAAGTAATCAAAATTCAAAGTTGTTGAAGCAAAGAGAACCTACAGTTTACGAAGCGAAGAGCTGAGGAAACACAGTAAATCTGAACGTGAAGCTTCGCCTTTCTCTTTCTCTCTCTTTCTCGCTCGCTTTATAATCGGAAATGGTTTCTTCTTTGTCTCCTAGTTTTGTTTTTTTTTATTGTACTGACAGAAAGGAGAAGAGCAAGTGAAGTCTCCACGAGTCCAAGCTACGTTTGTGCAGCTGGACTCTAGTAAAGATCTACGGTTAGCTTATTGGGTGACCTGGACCTCTAATCAAATTGCCCCTGACTTTGCCTTGAATTTCGCATTTGCCCTTCGCTTAATTGATTTGACCAAACGATGTTATTTAAATATTAAACTTAGATACTATATTTTAAGATGTCGTTTTTTTCCTTATTTTATTTTATTTTCACGGTATTTAAAATATTTTTATAAAATTTAAAATTAAAATATAAAAAACAAATATTAAATTATATTTAAAATATATATAAATTTTTTAAAAAAATAATCTTAAAATATTATTAAATTAGATACAATATGTTTAAAATATTTTTTATTTAAATTGGGACACTTTTCGTATTCACGTTAAATAATTATAATATCAATAAATAATACATAAAAATATGATACATATAATTTTTTTATATATTATATTATATGCATAATCAAAAAAATAACTTATTATAAGTTACTCGTTTAACACTTATAATTAATTTAGGTTGAATTTAATTTTTTGTTGAATTAATTTAATAAATTATTTATTAAATTTTAATTTTAAAAAAATAAAATAATATAAAATTAAATTGGTTACAATTATTGTGAATTTTTAAATTTATATATTATTATTTAAATTTAATTAATATAAAATTTATAAAATTAGTTTAAATGATTTAAAATTTTAAATTAAAAAACGATCCAAGTGAAGTGTGCTTTCTTCTAGCTAAAGGCATTGTCAAACATCAAATTATAGCCCAAGTCGATCTGTAGTTTGATTTATGACTAAAGTTGTTATTATTGCAAAAGATACAAAAGAAATCATGGCTCATGGAAACGAGTGAGGTAAAATAGTAATTGTAGCGGTCAAACAGGGGGCTTTAGATAGGGCGTGGGGACAAAAGTCGCAACCGCTTTTATTCTCTATTTTTTTTTAATAGAGATGGCGGGTCCCACATTTGCGCTCCAACCTGCTCCCTGTCGCTTTGTGTCGCCTGTCGTGGTAGAGTAGACACATGGCAGAGCTTTCTAGTAGTAGTTTTGCAACTAGCAGTGGCAATATTGAATGCGCACGTGTCACGCGAGCGGCACGTGCTGGATCACGTGATATGAACGAACCGGACGAGTGGTATTTGATCTGAAACCTGAGCTGATTTTAAACATATTATTTACAATATAATCTCGATTTTTTTTTGCTCTATTATTTCATTTAAATCCAAATTTTTTAATCCCAAAGTTATAATCTAATTGCCGTCTAGAATCTAGAATTTTCACCGTCTAAAAGGGCGTTGTCAAACATGCATGATAGCAAGCTTAGTTCAGTCATGCGTGGAAGAAGAGTAGCGGAAGTTATAGCATCGATCATCAACGCAGAGATAGAATCAGGCCGAAATCATGCATCTGCTACTTTCCTCTGTACCTTGTCTGCGGTGACCGATAATGGAATAGATTGAAGCTTTGAATCTTAAACCCTTTTGGTTATTAACAATAACCCTAAAATCCTACATAGCTAGAATAACTCCATGCATGTTTCCACTTACATAACTTCTCTAGGCTCCCAAACGTTTTGCATAAGTAGGTTAAGTCTATAAACTAATCAAGTTCATAAATGGTTCATCAAACAAATCTCAAGTATTGACAAAGATGAGAAATGGCCCTGATCTAACAAGCACCGAACTCCATCAAATTTTATAAAAATTTGTGTCAAGGAAGGGATATGTATCGCCATTTTTCTCAGTTCAAACCCTTCAACCTTATCACAAAATTCACAAATGTGAAACATCTGCATCACAAAATTATTTTCTAGAACATGGGTGGGCGCCAGCACTCGAGAAAAATTGAACCCATATATCATTATCTATCACGATAACTTAATGCATGGGATGCGAGCTCAATGATATTCACACCATGTACATATTAGAGAAAAACTTGTACACACTATATTTGTATGGACTTTGATACGCCGCGAACTAGCCATTCGTCAGGTTGTGTTAGTCTTAGTGGCTGTCAAATTGAACTCAAAAGAGTTTTGACTCCAAAATTGGACGGAGCATTTTAAACTTTTGACTGACTCCAAATAATGAGATGGTTATCTCAACTTAGATCCTATTAAAATAAATAAATATCAATACATGTTAATCAAAAGAGTAAACAAAGAATATATCTTAAAATTTTTTTAAAAAAGATACACTTTAATTATTTATAACAAATAAACCCCTATCATTTGCCCATCACGAGTTATTATTAACTAGTGTTTTATATTAGTTATTAAGAATTTATCCGTTATAAATTACTGAAAGAAGTTTTCATTTGCTATTTCGACAAATGTTTGGGACCTATTCGTTAATATCCCTTAATGGAAACCATAAACTAACCATTTATAATTCATACTTCGTACGTCGGCATTACCTTCATTCCTCTGTGTTTTTTTTTAATTTTTATATTTTACAAACCTAAGAGTAGGCATATGGAAGCAAGCAACAAAGTGTGGCATGGGACCGCCAGAAACTTGCCATATTCTTGCATACAATTCCTGCCATGAAGTTGTCCTATCAATGGCTTCCTTAACCAGATAAACATTCCTCCTGGTCTCATGCCTAACAGCAACCACAGTTTCTGTTTAGATGGATTTGGTAATCCTTCAACGCCCAGTCACTCTTTCCCCATTATGTGGTTTCCCTTATTTTCCTTACACGCCTCCCCCGTACATCGCCATGGCACTGAAAGAGTAATCACATGAATATATAACATGCAAGCTTTAAGGTGGCGTGTCTCTCTCTCTAGCTGGCTATTTTCCTCGGAGGATAAACATTGTAAGAGCCAGCGTAATTCAAAAGCTTCGTGGGACTTGATGAAGATATACATACATGGTTAAATTCAAATTTTTAAATAAATAATATAAAAAATAAAAATATTCTATTACAATATATTTTAATTTAATTATATATATATATATATATTGACAACTAACACCCAAAAATTTCTCAATGAAAACTGTTTTATGAAAGCATAATACAAGAATAAAATAAAATTAAAAAAGGGTAATAATGGAAGTATATTACAGGGACTGATGATGCAAACTTTGCTTGTGATACTTGCTAATCCCCTCAATCGTCTTAAGTAAGGACGGGTGTGCGTGTCTCTTGCACGACGTGGCTCATCATCGTTAATCTTCTTCCCGTCCGCCGTGAATTAGCATAATAAAGGAATTTAATTTTGACTTTATAATTAATTAATTTAACGGTCGCATGCATGCACCCACAAAATATACCAAGAGACGTTGGATTCTCGAGCTCAGGTGAATCTCAAAATATTATTAATTTAATAAATAAAAAATTGAATTAATTGCTGCAGAAGATCGAAGTAAGCAAACTGAAACACACAGCAATAACATATAATTACTGAGCGTGCAAGAAAAGCTGTTGCAACAATACAAAATTTTTATCAATTGATTAATTAATTATAAAGATGAGATTAATTAGAATAAGTGATTGCGATCAAGTTTGTTAACATATTGACCAAACCTAACCCCATCTAGCTTTCTTTTAACAACAAATTACTCAATGTTTGTCATCCAATATAGACAGATTATTGGTTACAAATTGATCAGCTGATTTCTTCACGAGATTGAATCCAAGAGGGTCATCTTCACTCTTCAATAGTAATTAATAATTAAAGGTGCATGAACAAATAACATAACTTTGTGTCATGTCATTGGTAAATTAATCAATGCACTTTAAATTATTGAATTATTAAATTAATTATAATCTAACGATTTGTATTAAATTTAATATGTTATAATTAATGTATATGTAAAATAAAATTTATTAATTTAACGATGTATAAATTATATAAAAAAAAATTAAGCTTTCGATTCTAACCTGCTGTGTCGTTTTGTTGGTCATGAGAAAGGATTAGTGTGCCACCAAATCCATATCTTCTTCTGACCTTATCTAAAATTCACAAAGTAGCCGAATTTTTAATTAATTTAACGTCCCTCGACCCTACCACGACATAAATATCTAGCCACTGCTTAACTTGGTTTGCAATTTTCTCTCAAATTTCAATCCCAACTTGCATATATACTATAGACAATGCGTAGGAACATCAAACCAAACTGGGGGCTGAGACATTGTATTTCCCAACATGTTACCAACTTTGTGCTCAAATTTTGATGCGATTAGCACCAAACTTATGGTTTTGATCATGCTTCCAAGTTAGCACTCTCGAGCAAAATGCGCGCAGGGGTCACGGGACCTTGAGAAATAGATCACCGAGATATTTACTTAAAAAGAGAAGGCAGGGGAATAACATCAGTCAACTGGCACGTTTATTATGCTGTTTTAGGGTTATGTCAATCAGACAAGTGCCTCAAACGAGTCATGGAAGTGCCTTCGTTGGAGCCCCCGGATGGACGCAGTGATTAATATGCTGGCCAGCTTATAGTGGGGCCACTTTGACCGTTAATTTTCTTGCCGTTTTACATGCATCTTAAAATCTCTAGATTGGAATCTTTTACATATGAATAATTTTTAAATAATTATAAAAAAATAAAATATTGTATTATAATTTTTTAAAATATATTAAGAAATTTATATATTAATAATTACTTATATATTAAAAAATATTTATTTATAATACCTTAAGATTACGGATATCTTTAATTTTTCACAAGATTTTTTTATTTAAAATTACATGCGATTCTTTTTATTTTATATAATTTAATAAAAAAATAATTAATTAAGTTCGAACATTAATTTTGGGTGGCATGTATAATTTGCTCAGGAAAAAGGAAATGCATCGCTTGAATTAGCCTAAAATTACACAGACAAGGTTATGTTGTACAATGCATATTATTTCTAGAATTTTTATTAAAATATTAAAGAAAACATAAATGTTTAGACTTTTAACATGAATTTGTATATTTTAAACACTATATTTTTGAACTACGAGTATCTTCTTTTTAATCAATGATTCTATTGGATTTAACATGCACCGTTAATAATTATTTATATAGTATATTTTTTATTATTGTATTACGAATAATTTAATTAAAATAATAATTTTTATAATTATATTGTTATTAAATTATAACATTTTTGTGTTAATAAAATTAATCCAATTTCAACATTATAAATATTAAGAGATTTTTATTATAAATATTACCATTCCTTAATTAATTATTTAACATTAATTTGTTATAATATAATTACATTAATTATTAAGTTACAAATATAGTATAAATGAGGAATATTATTCTTTTCAAGACTTGTTTTAGGAATTTTTTTTTATGAGTTGTGTATTAATTAATGTAATACTATTTATATTACTCTACAGAGTCTTGAGGACATAAAAGTAAATACAATTGAAATACATATGATATATTTTATTGACATTTAATTTTATTAAAATAATAAATAAGTAAAAGAAATAAACACACCCATAGATAGTTTCGTTCGTTGAAGGCAGGGGCAATGATAATCCATGGTAAGGTAGTAAAGTAATGAGGTTAAGTGTAATCATTCAATTTATAAGTTGTGTGGGTCCAACATAATAAGCGAGTTGTTGTTGCCTCTCCTGTATATAATGAGACCATCCTTTTATTCTCCCTTTGCTTTTATTGAGCGCTGAGACGCACCAAAACAACACAAACAAAACAACGGCAAGAAGAAGAAGACACTGCCGCTTTCCGCTTCTCGCGTAATTAGTCACCTGATTCAGGTAATTGCGTAGCAGTTTCTTCTTTGTCTCTCGACAACGACAGAAAAGGAAATGGTTCAGGGCAAAAAGCTTAGAACTCGTCCCAGACTCCATGAAAAGCTTGATTTTCTTGATGGATTACCCGACGATCTCGTCGTTTGCATCCTCCGCAGGCTCAGCGCCTCCGCTTCCTGTCCTTCTGATTTCTTCAATGTCCTTCTAACGTACGTTCAACGGCATGCATCATCGCTTTTGTCTTTATTTAAACATGCTTCATTGTCTATGGGTTTTACAGTTTTTGCCAATTCAAGTTGACGTTTATATTTTCTTCTGCAAAATCATGTAACAGATGCAAGAGATTGAATCGTTTAGCTTTCCATCCACTGGTTTTATCAAAAGCCAGCTCAAAATCACTCCAAGTCAGAGCCAACAACTGGTCAGATTCAGCACACCGTTTTCTGAAACGGTGCGTTTCCGCCGGTAATATCGAGGCTTGCTACGCTCTTGGCATGGTCCGTAATTACATTTTCTCTCTGCACAAAAATACCACTTACAGCTGAAAAAATTACGTTTCTTAATAACAAACTCTCGACCGTTGCAGATCCGATTTTACTGTTTACAAGACCGAGCAAGCGGAACGTCTCTAATGGCCAAAGTCGCCATCAAATCGCACGCGCCGGCTCTCTATTCTCTCTCTGTTATACAGTTCAACGGCAGCGGGTCCTCCAAAGACGAGAGAGATCTCCGAGCCGGTGTTGCTCTGTGCGGTCGGGCCGCTTCCTTAGGGCACGTGGACGCTCTACGCGAGTTTGGGCATTGCCTTCTAGATGGCTACGGCGTGCGGCAAGATATTGAAAAGGGACGCCGGTTATTAATCGAATCAAACGTACGGGAATTCATGTCAATCTTATCTCTGAAAATGGCGCGTCAGCCGGGATATAATCTCCACCGCGGTCGTTCGAGCAGTACCCCGTTTTCGGGTCACGCGTTCTTGAGCGAGGTCGGGTATGTTGCGGGCGTGCAAGAGATGCACCCGGTGAACAAGTTTCTGAAAGACTGGTTCGAGTCGAGAAAGAACAAGCTAGAAGAAAGTGGGCTGAGGTTATGTTCTCACGATGGGTGCGGTCGGCCGGAGACGCGGGTTCGTGAGTTCAGGAGATGTTCGGTTTGCAGCAAGGTGAATTACTGTTCTCGGGGTTGCCAAGCAAATGATTGGAAGTTGAGACATAAGGTGGAATGTGTACCGCTGCATCCGTTGCCGTTGATTAATGCGAATGATGGTGATGGAATTGTAGGGATAGTGGAGATTGAGCCGGCTGAAGACGCGGGGCCCATGGGTGATAGGAATTAGAGAGGAATTTTCGGTTCGAATTTGAAACACCATATATGTTTATTTTAATTTAATTTATTAATTTTGATTATGTGTAAATTTATAATTATGTTGTACAACTAAAAAAAAGGGACTGTGAAAATTGATTGTGTACCATAAAAGAGACGGCCGGATAAGTTCGGAAAAAAGCAGATTTCATTTCATTGACTAAACCGACCGCTTAGCTTCTACTTTTCGGGGAAGTTGTTTTGAGTAATTCCAAATGAATTTTGACCAAAGATTGATTAATGCTAATCAAGAAAAATAGGTGAATTGTCGTTGAAGAAGAGGATCTAAAAATTCAATTAAAAACAAAATGATGAAACTAAGAGAACTTAGGACATAATTTATTTAAAATTTTATTATATTATAATTAATAAATTCTATCATAAATAGTAATATAACAACTATTTAACATGTGGCGACATCGATAAACAGAGATATAATTTGATGTCTTAATTTGGTTGATACGTTACTACACTATTCTTGTATTGTTAATTAATCCCACAAAAAATACCAAACGGATGTAATGAATCAAACAGGTCGACTACGCGTATTACTGAGTTGGCTCCAATCTCGCAGTTGATTACGGTTGGGGAAGAATAACCCAAAATTTTTTCCTTTATTTCAAATGACACGAAACAGTAAACTTGTCGATATGCAGAACTCGTTAAACATCGCAATTCGATTACTCAAAAGACTATGATTTGTAATGAAACTTCACGCAAATGGCAACACACATTAGTTGTCAATCAACGTCAATTGATCCCAAAATGTCCATCAAAGACAATAATTTTGTAATTCGTCCACTACAGACTATACAATTATTCAACACAAGACATGTTTTGAAAATGTCATGCCTCTCGTAATTTCTTACCATATTAATTAATTAAAATTATATGTATAAGATTTAAAAGTTGTTTAATTTTATTTAATTATTATATTAATATAATTTTAATGATTAAAATTAAATTTAATATAAATAATTAATATAATAATTTTTTATTAATTAATTAAAATTAATTTAATAATATTTAAATAATATAAAAAAAAATAAGAACTCTTCACGTTAACATTTGATCGACTGGTATCTATCGTGGTGGCACGGTGAGCTCCACTTAACTCTCCGGTTCCCGAAACTCCGGGACCCTGACTCTAAACAGACTGACAAGAATTACTGTCTTTAAAGAAAGACAAACTGGGAACAGCGCGCCAATTTTCAAAGCTGAGGTTGGTCTTACGCAGCACTATATAGTTCTTTTACTTTCGGGTGTACTCAATATTGTCTTATGCTGGCTGCTAAATTAATTTTTTGTTATTGTTTTAGCTAAATTTACTATCGATTTCATTGGCGAATGAACACCGTAACACAAAGTCTCAAGTTTTTTTGTTTCCCTGTATCTGAAATTAAATTTTAGTTTGACGCTGCTCAGCAGCAAGAGTAGAGATGTCTGTAGCAGAGGAAAAACCATCGGCGACGAATAAAGCAATATATGAAGAGAAGGTAGAAGAAGAATGCGAGGAAGAGCAAGAGCTTTCGGGGTCATCGGACTCCGAAATTGGAGAGGCATTGGATTATTTGGATTCTAAAGACGTTGGCGAACCAGTGGATGGGGCTCTTATGCTAAATTCAAGGCGCCCTAATGCGCATGGAGTGGTTCACTCTCGCCCTAATTCTTCAACACTCCAACCTCTATCAAACCGGGACCAGAAGTTTTCCAATCACACTCGAGCTTCTCCTTTAGAGGCGTACGATCTCACCTCCGTATCATTTTTTCTTTGCTTGTAGTTATTTGTAGTTTAGTGTTTGTTATTTGAGTTTTGTTGGTTATGCACTGGCATGTGGCATTGTGCAGTTTGGTTGTTTTACCAAGGGTAATTATGTTGCAGGAAT
This sequence comes from Xylocarpus granatum, assembly GCA_019650275.1. Classification (NCBI taxonomy): domain Eukaryota; kingdom Viridiplantae; phylum Streptophyta; class Magnoliopsida; order Sapindales; family Meliaceae; genus Xylocarpus; species Xylocarpus granatum. Next base: position 40,602 of record BNST01000546.1, on the reverse strand, counting down.
GGGAGGGGAGGTTGAACGCTGGCATGTCAAATTCTGTAACGACTGCAATCCGTGAAAGTGTTTGAGATATGGTCATTGGTAAAACTAAAACTACTGAGAAAGCCGATCGTGCAACCGTTGAGCAGGTGAAGATTATGTTACATGTTATTCTATTTACCAATTTTATTAGGTTTGGATCATCCAAAGATTTATGATTGCTTTGTGTTTATGAATGTGCATTGGATCTAACTGTATTTGTCCTTTTTTCTTTTGTTTTGCTGCTCTTCAAGCAATCGATCCAAGAACTCGAATGGTTCTCTTCAAAATGCTAGATCAGGGTGTACTCCGTGATATTACTGGTTGCATTTCTACTGGGAAGGAAGTACGTTGTGCAGCACTACCTTAGATCAGGCATTTTAATATTTTTTTTGAAGTTCATCTGTCAAAATGTTCTCCTGTTTTGTTACAACATGTACCAGTTTCAAGGCCTTGAAATGTGTAGATTTTTTCCCCTCACAGGCCAATGTTTATCACGCAACAAAATCTGATGGGCAAGAATTACCAATCAAAGTGTACAAGACTTCTGTTCTGGTTTTTAAGTAAGTGTTTCATCATTTTGTTTTCTTTCTTGTTACAAGTATGCAGATGCTAGTTTGCATATTTGTGTACGTGTACTTGTTTTATGATAACTTTGTAAGAAGCTTATTTTTGAGCTCTGAGGATCAAGAACATGAATATGGGCACTATTGTTTCACTCTCTTCTCATTCCTTCTTGGACCTTAGCCATCTATATGTGCATTGTTCTCTTTCACATAATTGAATTGCTACTGATTGGTGATAATAGACTTTTAGTTCGTCTCACTTTCTGTACTGATTTTTTTTATTGTAACAAAGGTATTCCATTTCTTATTAAAACAAAAAATTGCTAGTGAGTTGCATTTTACAGACTGCATTACCTGTAGTTTGAAGTTACAGTTTAACTTTGCATTTATAAATAATGTCAGGGACCAAGATCGGTACATGCTGGGTGACTACCATTTCAGATATGGATACTGCAAGCACAATCCCAGGAAAATGGTGAAAACATGGGCTGAAAAAGAAATGAGGAATCTTATGAGGTAATGCTGATATATAACTTAATCTGGGAACATTACCTTTATTTTTTTGACAGCAGCGCATGCTGAATTGTTATCACTGAAGTAAGTTTTTAATTGCTGTAAAAAATAGTGTCATGGTGTAGTTGGTTATCATTTCAATCCTATCAAAGAGTTTCTTTATTGCTGTCAACCATTTGCCATTATGCGAGTGCAACATTATAAACGTTGTTGGTTAATTCTTGGATGTTGTTACCTGATGTATCAAATTGCTGGGTAATGAATGATTCTATGAATGTACTCTGGAGCTGGTTTATTGTGAAATCAAAATAAGACAAGTTTTAGCATTGCTGAAAAATATTTGATATGGTTCTTGTGAAATTCAGGCTTACGGCAGCTGGAATCACACGTCCAACTCCTTATCTTTTGAGACTTTATGTTTTGGTGATGGAATTTATTGGTACTTTTTGTCTGTGCTTTTGTGGCTTTATGCTGGTTCATTGTTATGCTGAATTTTGGTTCTAAAATAGCTAATGTCTTGGATTTTGTAACAGTTAATCTGGTTGTTCTTTCTGTCACTCAAAATTTAACCTTGAGAACATAGAAATCAAATTGAACATTTACATATATCAATCTCCTGGACATCATAGATCAATTAATAACTTGATGGTTAAAATATTTGTTTGAAGCTATGTCCTATATAATTTGTCCCTCACCAACTTGATTGGTGTCTGACCAACATGTTGCTGTAGATGTTGGTAGTTTATGCTGGGAATTTACTGATTGCTGTTGCAAATTATTTAAACATATCTATGGCCTTATTTATAAGTTATTTTGTCATTCTTATGCTTTGTGCCCTTGGTGAACAGAGTCTTTAGGGTTTGTAAAATGTATGTTGATTTTTCTCTAATGAAGCTTTTATTGGCAAATTTTTCGTCACAGGAATGACAGGTTGGGCAGCTCCTCGTCTTAAGGATGCTGCTTTATCTTTGGACAAGTTACATGAAGTTATTTAGAGGTATATCCTGATATTTTTTCTTATGTTTATTATGGCACTAATTTGGTACAGTCTGAACAGTAGCAGCAATTGTGTCAATCGTCACCTTTTTTTAACCCTCATGTTGCTGTAACCTTTCAGCTTGTTTTTCACAGATGATAATTGCAATGCGGACATTATATCAGAAGTGCAAACTGGTGCATGGAGACCTCAGTGAATGTAACATACCGTATTATGAGGTAACACCTATTAGTTCCCTCATAAATGATTGCTTATTTAGTTTCTAGGCTGGTTTACACTGTCCAGAAAAATAAATGGAAATAAGCCTTGGTTACATTTGCATGAGGGCATGCCTATCCTTGCATGGTTGCAAAGGACTAAAAGCACTTGTAATAGCCTGGGGAATATAAATTGATATCATGTTTGACTGTCGGTGTGATTTTTAAATTCTTCCCATTTGACAAGGTCACTTGTATATCAACAACGTCTCTCAAGCAGTTGATCTTGACCATCCACGTGCCCTTGATTTCTTACGCGAGGATTGTGTTCATGTTTCTGTGAGAATCTTCCCCCTCTTTGTTGCTTTCTTCTCACACCTCTACCCTCTTGCCCTCAGTTCTATTTTTCCTACCAAAAGTAAAGGAAAATGAATAGTTGGTGGTTGTTTGGTAAGCTAAATATTTATGTTGAGCATTTAGAGGCAATTTTAACCGATAATGTGAATTTTTTTTCCTTTGCAGGACTTTTTTAGGAATCATGGCGTAGCTGTTATGGCAATTAGGGAGCTATTTGACTTCATAGTTGACCCAACTAGTGCTGATAATTCTGTAGACAGTTATTTGGAAGAGGTTCGCGGACCATACTTGAGCTTAGATTTTCTTGAAGAATGGGGAAATTCCTTTGTGACCTATTGTATTTAATTTCAGGTTCAACAAAAAATTTTGGTAAGAGGAGATATATCTGTTGAAGATGAAATTGCAGACTTTGTATTTGTGCAGGTTAGTTAGGTAACAATGTTAGACTTTTGTCTTGTGGCTGGATTTTTTCATTCCCTCACCTCTTTCTCTCATTTGCAAATTGAATATTCAACTGCTATAAGATCATAACTAGAACCTGGTTTTCTTTGATGGATAGAACTTTTAGTTATCAGTAAGATGTCCAACGATATTCTGGAGAATTTTCAGGTTTCAGATTAGTTTCATAGCCAATAAATTGATATTCCTAGCCATCATTTTAGTCGCAAGTATACAACATCTTAAAGAGCAAACCACTTGCTTTTTACAGCTCTACAATGCATAGATGCATGCATGAAATATATAATTTAGTCTTGGTTTTTATGGGGCATGTAATTTGAAATGGTTGGGAAGACTAATCAATTTTATGCCCATATGTAGATATATCAAGTGATGTTTGTTAATAAAAATTGAATGTGAGGGGCAAATTTTAACCCTTTTTTGGGTGTGTTGCCTTAGTCCTATATTCCAATGACCCTAGAACAAGTTAAAAATGCTGAGGCAGATGACATACAACGGATAACAAGTGGCAAGGATACAAGAGACTTATACTATCAGACTATTACCGGACTAAAAGAGGCTCTCTACAAAGTTCAACCTTCCCCATCCAGTAAAGAGCTACAGCAGGATGCAAATTCTATAGAAGAGTCATCTGTCAATCCAGTTGGTCATTCTGATTCTGCTGAGAATGAATCTGAATCTGAAACTTACCAAGACGAGGAAAATTATAGTGAAGGGAGGCATTCTTCATCTGAAACCGATGCAAAGGTTCCTATTGATAAGAAAGCCGCCAGAAAAGAGAATAAAGTCCCCAAGGCTGTGAAGAAGAGGAAGAAGAAATTGGCAAAGCCCACAATACTGGTGGACATTCAGAAAATACAATTTTGCAGCTGCTCCCATTCTTTATAAATCTTCAAGGGAAGGCAACAATTTTTATACCTCTAATTGCTGTCTCTATTTGTTTATTTGTTTCTTATTTTTTCTCTCTTCCGGATGTAAACACATTTTATTTTATTCTTGCCATAATATCAGTTATGTTCATGTTGCCATATAAGGAGATTACTTTGTTAGCAGGTAAGTTTTGTTGTTCTGAACAATTAGTTTGGCAGTTTGAGAAGCAACGAGCGAAGCCTCGTCGTTTTAACCGTCCGAACTGCGTTTCTATGAAACGTCGTCGTTGCGTGTTTTAATATATTTCGTGATTTCTCATATAACTGCTACTCCGCCATGGAACGAATTTCCTGGGGACGAAAAATGTCAAAATCGGCCGAGCAAACCCTAGAAGAACGCACGACACCGTCCAATCATAACCCCAGTCATAATAATGTTAGTGATCAGCAGCTGCAACAACAGCGTGATCAATCGCAAGAATGGGAGACCATGGCTCGAGCTTGGCTCAGCGCGTTTCCCGAAGCCAAAGGCGTGAGTGAGAGCCAAGTAGAAGCTTGGATAGATTCCAACTACAGCTCCTTACCAGCCGACCTTCAATCCATGCCTCGTTCAGAGCTCATTGATCGGCTACTCTCTATCCAAAATTACATGAAACTCCCTAATCAGGTACACACTATCTATCTGTCTCCGTCAAATTTGAGTGTGCTCGCGGAGTAATGAATTGATGTTATCCTTAGTCCTTATCGGGATTAGAGTGATTTGTAACTGCTTTTCCCTTCTCTTTGTAATTACTTATAGAAGGAAAAAGAAGCGAATTCGGTTGATCCACCCGCAAGATTTCAACGGACTGATCAATGGATACCGGTTTATTCGTGGTTAGAAAATTTGGATCAAGATGAAGTTGTCAAATCGAAAGATATTTCTGATTGGTTAAATGACAACCCGCAGGTTAAAGATCAGTTATGTTCTAGACATTCCAGATACCATTTAATGCACTACATCAAGAAGTGTCATTTAAAGATACTAAAAAGGAGGGAAAAGAAGGTATTGTATTCGCATTGTTGAAGGAGTGAATTATGTATGTCTGCCTTTACGTAGACCTTTAAGATTGATGCGTTTTATAGATTCTTGTGATTTCATTCCAAATTTCAGTTTTGTTTCTTTAGTATATAATCGTGCTGTTACTTTACATGAGCAGGGTTTGCTGCAGTTCAGCAAAGATGCTGCTCTTCCCAACAAAGAAACTTCTTTAACAGTTCAAAAGAGTATTGTGCCGAAACAACCGGCAGCTCCTCCAAGTATGGTTTATGGCTCGTTTATAGTGAGTTATTGGTTTTGTTTGGGGAATGTTTGAATGCTCATTTGAGATGTATTGATTTGGGGCCTTTCCAAAGCTACAAAATGAAGCAATTGCCCAAAATTGTGGGATATAAAAACTAGAGTGATCTTCTCTGAAGTCTTAAGAATGATATTTTCGAAGACAATTCATTATGGTAAGAAGCTAAGCGAACACATTTGTTAGAATGTCTCGTAGATGGTGAATTATATGTCAAAAAACCCCTTTCTCTGAGGCACAGATTTTGACTCAAATTTCATTTGCTGTTGCTTTTCTTTTGGAACTAAATTTTGCCGTTGTTGTTAGAGAAAATTCACCATGGGAAGTGGGCTTTTTTAATACAGAGCAAGAGATTTCCCTTGGCTGGGTTGAATAATGTACACACTCTTTAGGTTATTTTTTATTAGTTAAATTGGATGACCATGATCAGTAAATGGTTAATGTTTCACAGCTTAAGCGAATCTTTTTCTTATGTTTTGTTTCAATCTTCTGGCCAAGTTGTTTTGTAGATTTAAACAGTTGTACTCAAGTTACTGATTCAGTGGGGCTCTGAGCTTTTTGTTTTCAGTAAATTTCAGTCATTAGTTCTTGTGACTGTGGTCAAAAGCTGGTACCTATGTCTGTTTTACTTACTGCTATTTCTATTTTAATACACATACCAGGCAATCCTTTGAATCTTTTACCCAAGGATAGTGAGCTCTATGTGGCAAAACAAAATGAGGCTCTTCGCAAATTTGAGATGTAAGTGATTGTATCTGTTGTTGTTTAAGTGCACACTGTAGAACAAATTTCTAATCTGGCTAATTGCTGACTGATAATGTTGTTGACTTTTCAGCTTAGTAGAATTGGAAAAGAAGCTTTCCCCAATTTTCTCAAATCGGCAAGGTGAACCCAAGTAAAGTAATTATTCAACGGCAACTGCCTGTGAATTCAGATATTATGCACAACTATATGCACAACTAGCTGGAGCTGGTGCTAATGTATTTTTGCAGGTCATGTATCTTCTGTAAATGACTAGCCGAGGGTTTTCTTTTTTTTCTTATCAGTTCACCTTTTAATTATTGAATTATTTTTCTTTCACTTTTTTTTTAACTTATGGGGGGGATAGTCTTTCAAGAAATTTATCCATCAACTCGATCTCTTAATATAATCAGGAGTGAGGACAGATCTGGTGTGATCTTCTTCTATTAATGGGTATTTATTTCTCCGTTCAGCTGTACTATAGCCTCCATCTGTAGTAAGGACATAGATTCTAGATGGTGGCCTCAGGAGTCTGTAACTATGTTGGCTTTGACTCAATGGAAGGGAGCATGAAGTTTGCACATGCAATAAGTTTATTTAATGTTTGTTTCTTTACTTCTTGACGAAACTATGTCATTGTGTGTGCCTGAATTATGCCACATGAGATTAGCATCCGTACATGGTGGTACGAATTTGGATGAAAATTTACCATCTTTATTCGAGAGTTTTGATTTTCTGCTTCCCAACCCAAATGGTAGCGACGCTGGAAAGCTGCAGGGATGATTGGACGACTGGGCATAAATTGGGAATGGATCCAAATTTTATAATTGTTGTCATAATGTTTTGAGAGATTAGTAGTCGTACTTGATCAAAGATGAGTCAGTCAGTTTAGAACATTTTGTTTTCATAACGATTAAAAAGAATAAAAAGCTGAAACTATGTTCAATAAAAAAATTACAAATAAAGAGGAGAGATTTTCGGACAAACTAGTGGAAATTGTCAACTCTTAAGCAGAGTAACATATTATAATTCTAAGCGACAACTGTAACCAGAATATAATAATACCGCTATGGTCAGTTTACTTGGGATATGATTCTGAAACCCGTGGAGGCAGGCAGCCGGCTTCTTGTGCCAGCTTTCGTAGTTGATTGTTTTATTTGGGTTTTGAGCAGTGGGGGTGCAGAGTGTGTGGCGTTCAACAAAGAATGAAGAGGTTGAGTTTGTTTTCTCTGATATTAACACTTGACACTTTCTGTGTTTAGAATTGCAAATTTATCACGTAAACTTGGTAGTAGTTGCAGCAGCAGCAGCTCATACTCGTATTGATGCTGGGGTTCAGCCGCTGTCGAAGAATGCCATTCACAGGGCTGTTTACGCTCTTCATGAAAGTACTTCTGTCAAAGCCTATCCACTTCTTCTTGGCGCCAAAATATTATTGTTAAATCACTCCTCCTCTTCTAACTTTAATAATGTCATCTTCTGCATTAATCTCTCAACCCTGGAATAAAAGTTAGCTGAAAAGAGAATCTCTAGTGTCAAACCTTTGTGCCATCCGTCGTTTCAGTGTAGCTCCAATGTCTGTCGTTGATACGTAGATGTTCACTAAAATTGCTGTTTGTATCCTGATATCGGATGACTTTTGTAATCTAATTAACTTGTTCTATTTTATGTAAAACTAAAAATTAGTAGAACCAATGATCAACGACAATTATCCCAATATAATTTGGTCGTTAATGTTTATACCCAAAACCAAACTTACCATCATTAGCAAAGCCATCATAATTTTGTAAAAGTCACAACAATATTCCTAGTTGATGCGGAAGGTCAAATATATCCTCGCGAATGCTTCACTTCATCATTAGCAGAGATACTAAAAAGAACCACCATTTACCTAAGCTCTCGACCAGCCCATAAGTCTTTGAAATCAGGAATGTCCACTCTACTTCGCAGTCCTTTTCTCTGGATTTAAATGGTGGATGCACATTAAGAAAGGCAACGGATTTCAATATTTGGACTACCAGTATTGGAGCTGGTGAGGTCTAATTCAGCTTCATGTGCATGTAGGGGGAGGATTCTCAGTGGGTAACTGTGGAACTTGATATCCCTGACCCTTCTGCGGATGATTGAGTTGCAGTATTCTCTCTTGCAAACTTCAAGTAAAGACTACTTTGCCACCTTTCTTTTATGAATTGTCTTTTTCTTTTTCCTTGCTTTTTTTCCTTTGCACAGTGTCGTTTTAGAAGAGCAACATTCACTTCTATATACCCAACCACTTAGGTTTCTTGCACTTCTAAGCAATATTCAACTACTTTAGGTTTCTTGCACTTCTAAGCAATATTGTCTGTCATTTTTTATGAGCGCAGTGGCACATTGTTACATATATAAATATATTTTTTCCCTTCTATTGTATCTTCTAGCTTGTGGATTGAGTTAGTCATTCTGTTACAGCTCATCTACCTGTCCACCAGATGATGGTTATTCCCTGCAGTTTCATACATGCGCTCAGCTCCAATAAAGGTACGTATTCTTGCAATATGAAATTTTGTTTGATATCAACTTTTATTATCAATGCCACAGTATAAAATATTTGTCTTTTGCAGTACAAATTTGCCAATGAATCCATACTGAATACACAATGACAGGCAAAGGGTCCTTGAAATTTCTGCTGATTAATCAGCGGGCAGATTTCTCATTTGCATTGTTTTCCGGCGGCTTGTCAGAAGTAAGTCTCATCCACTTCTCTTTTCTACTGTTTCATTGCTTTGCATAAATCAGAATTTGCATATTTCTAACCATCATATGTGGCTTTTATATTGCCCTCTCACACCTTTGGTATCTGCATTTTCCTGATGCAATCATCATAGAGTTTTGCATTGTCATATCTTTGTCTTTTGAAACTTGAAATTTAGACTAATGATGCTATGTATATTGCACCCAAAACTGGTGGCAGTTTCAAATGCTATAAGTTTTGCAAATCGCAAGGCACCCCTTTATGCATGTCTTTCTTGGGGTAAATATTGGAATGAAGTAATTTTATGCTATTACAACCAATGGCTACAACGAAATTGATGCTTATTTTATGTTTCAGTACATATGATATTGGATGAGCTTGATAGCATTTTGTTTTTTAATGGTTATAACATCATTGAAGCTGTACCTTTTGTTGAGTGGGGTCTCAATGGAGAATGTCAAACTCGTTCACTAGCCGGAACATTGACATTTCATTGAAATAGCATGTGTGGTATGATTCACATCCTCTGTTTGTAACTGCTGCATATAATTTTCCTTGTTGAAATGACTGTTTGCATAGTTAGGAATTCAGGACAAACTATTAAAATAGAAGCTTATGGAGTCCAATTGGCCTCTAAACTGGGAAATCAGTTGCCCAAATGTTTAAGGATTGAAGGCAATGGCAGTAACAATTTTTTTGTCATAATGTGCAGCCCCGCCGGCACAACTGTTGGCTGGTGTGATCCTGGGTTCATCCACACAAGTTTTTTGAAAGATTTGTGGCCAAATTCAGTGTATGTGATATCTTTACTGGCAAATTTAACTTCACAACAAATGCATGGGAGCAAGAGTGATTGTTTGTTTCCAGGTACACTTACAAGATTGGTCATAAGTTACATAATGGTTCCTATGTCTGGAGCAAGACCTACTCTTTCAAGTCATCACCATTCCCAGGGCAAGACTCATTACAGCATGAGTGATTTTTGGTGATATGGGAAAGGTAATTTCAATAGAACTAGTTGAAAGAATGGGATAACAATAATGGTTTCCTTCTCTTAGTAATGGTTTGTTTAGCATAAAAGTTTTGCTTTAATCCTTAAAATTATTTTTGCCCTTTATCTAAAAGAAACCTTTTCCTGGTTCTTGATTGCACCTGGCAACTTCTGTTTTACCCTTTTTCATTTTGGTTTTTCCTTTTCCCCTTTGTAATAGTTCTCATTATCTTGACAGAACTATAATTAACACTATCTTAAATCTATAGTTATGGTTGCTCTTCTTAGTTCCTTTGTAGAAGCAAACTCTCATGCAGCTGCTGCTACTAATTTATAAGAAGAAAAATGAAATCATGCATCTTTCTATCTTTTATGTCATAAAGTACTTGCCCTCTTGTATTCTTCAATATCAACCAGAGATGGAATTTCAAATGGACAAAAATGAGCAACTTATTTTGAACGCAGTTGTATGGCATTAAATTTCCACATATTGCTGGGTAAAATATCGCATTATTTCCAGCAAATTCTGCACAAGAGTATGTGAAGAGAATAACATTCTTCCTTCATGTTGCAGGCAGAGTGCGATGGTTCAAACGAGTACAGCAGTTATCAGCCAGGCTCACTTAATGCCACAGATCAACTCATTGAAAACTCAGATAACATTGACATAGTTTTTCATATAGGAGAATATGACATATGCAAATGGATTCATCTCGCAGTGGGACCAGTTCACATCACAGGTGGAACCCATTGCTTCAATTATGCCATCTATGATTGCAAGGTTTGGATGTTGAATAAGCGTTTGCTGCCACACATTTATGATCAATTTATTGCCTTTGGTTATAAGTTGATGCTATGCAATTTGGAACTTACACCAATTTGTTGATTCTATAGTGGCAATCATGAACATGATTCTCCAGGCACTGGATCCTTCTATGATAGTAATGACTCAGGTGGTGAATGTGGTGTCCTAGCTGAGACCATGTTTTATGTACCTGCTGAGAACAGAACTAAGTTTTGGCAAGAACATATTATTTTCCGAGTTCTGGGGCAAGTTTTATTAGGAAATTGATATCAGAGACATAAAAAATTTGGCGTTAACAATTAAGTGGGTGAGTTTTGCTTGAAGCGTCTTAGTCTAGAACTCAAGATGACGACAAAGACAATTCAGTATTGAATTGATCAGGACAAATACAGTTACTGCTACCAATCTTGTCCATAAATGTAGCAAATTATGTTGAGACAGGGAGTTAACTCGTTTCAAATTATTTACAATTGAGCAGATGAGTTTTGCTTGAAGCGTCTTAGTCTAGAAGTCAAGATAACGACAAACACAATGCAGTATTGAATTGATCAGGACAAATACAGTTGCTGCTACCACTCTTGTCCATAAATGCAGCAAATTATGCTGAGACAGGAAGTTAACTTGTTTCAAATTATTGTTATTGCCAATTCATGCATCCGAAATGATGAGTGTTGGTTATCAAGGTGGATAATTTAACACCAAAACTTCTTTATTTTGCATTAAGAGTTTTTCACAGACAGGATGCTGCATGGTGTTTGTATGCGTATCTTCCAACATCTAATCTTTAGTTTTTGACCCCTTTAATATTTATTCCATAATCAGCTAATATTTAGAGGAAGGCATAAGAAGGCAGATTAGATTTTTCTCTGATTTTATCATTGCGGCTTCGACTGAGTTTTACAGCAAAGGGAAAGACAGTAGTAGCCTGCCCAATATGTTCGAACCAGAATTCACGCGAGTTCACTCATTAGAAAGATTAATGCATGCGATCGAAGATGCCTAACAGCATAGCATTTTTCCTTAACAGGCATTCAACAGACTGGCATGTTTCACTTCTGTACAGCTGACAGTGAACACGACTAGAGAGAGGGTTCTGAACAGTATAATTTCACTGAGAAATGTCTTGCATCAGCAGACAGACAGAAACAGCCTTGGTTGATCTTAGTCGCTCATCGTGTTCTTGGTTATTCCTCTTCATACTGGCAGCAAGGAACATTTGGGGAGCCCATGGGAAGGGATAGCTTGCAGAAGCTTTGGCAAAAGTACAAAGTGGACATAGCGTTTTATAGACACATCCATAACCATGAACGAACATGCCCCATTTACCAGGTATGGCTTAACATTTATGGACTTGTCTCATGTCTTCATTCCAGTCCATATAAACGTAACTTGAATGGATGCTACGCATCATATTCCTCACAGTTTACACCATCTTTTGATGCTGTTTGGTTGCATGCTCATTATAAATGAATCTCTTATCCGTCACACCAAAATCTGAATACTTGTTGGTCGCCTTTCTAATCCTGCTAATTTTTATACTGTAATGCAGGGTCAACGTGTCAATACAGAAAAATCTCATTATTCGAGCACTGTGAAGGGAATAATTCACGTTGTCGTCGGCGGGGTTTGGCCCTGTGCAGACAAGCTGGAGTATTTACAAAGATGTAGACTATGGATAAGTCAAATTAACAGCATTCAACCACTCATCTTTTTCTATTCGAGTACAAGAAGAGCAGCGATGGAAAAGTTTATGATTCTTTCACCATTTCAAGAGACTACAGAGATGTGCTGGCCCGTGTACACGACGGCTGTGATCCAGTCAACTTGGCTGCATAATTGCTGACTGCAGTGCACTTTTTTCTTGACCAGAAATTGGCCCTCCTCCATCTCCATTATAAATGGAGTATACATACCATAAATACATTGTAGAATGAAGAAGCTTTTAATGAACAGCTCTGCAATATGTAAGAGCTTTTTAATTTTCTGGTGTGCAATTCCTATCTATAAAGAATCCAGTGTTGGGATACATACATACATGCATACATACATACATACATACTAGTTGTTGCTAGGCCAGTCACTAGGAGTCCTCAAGGTCAATTCACAATGCCTAACTAAATTTATGCTGTGTGAATTATTTGTATGTTACATGTGCATGTGACAAGTTACAAGATCAGCAGCCAAAACAGCCTCACCATCTGCCTAATTTCAATAATTACCCCAAAAATATAAAAAAAATTTAGATATTTACACCCATTTCAAAGTCAAAAGTCATAAATACCCTTACATTTTAATTTAATAATTTTTCATCGTTAATCCTTTTTTTTTCAATAAAATTATAAATCAATCAATTTCATATTTTCAAAGTGTTATAATAACATAACACTAAAAATTTTATAATTACATCCAAATAAAATTAGAATAAATTTTAATTGGATATAATTATTAGAATAATTTATCTGATCACAATATAAATATTATTATATTAATTTAAAATTAAAAATTATAATATTAAAATTATAGTTAATAGTTCTTTAAAGTACTCACAAGACTCTAAATGAATTATGATTAATTTTTAAAAATTTTTTTATTAAGTGATATTTTTAATTAAAATATTATAAAATTTAAGTACATATTTAATGTCTATTAAAGGAATTTCCCAACTTCTCAATCACTTGGAGGACACGTGGAGAGATAAAGATGCTACTCGTTCTGTTGATTTCAAGGGTATTTAAGTAATTTGATATATGTCTTGCCAATCCGTCGGCAATATTCCCTCCTAAAATCTATATAAAATGGCTGCCGCACACAGGTAAGAAGTATGGCAGTACGTGGTTTCTTCGAAGATTCAAGCACCAGCCTCCAAGTTAGACTTCTTACTCCTAGGAAGGAAATCCAGACAGAAAGAATTTCAAAGAAATATTGTGCTGGGAATCTCAAAAGTCCGCCAATCTTGTTATATTCAGTGCTTTTGAGTATTGGAGGGCTTTTGCTGCAAGCAATCCAATAATGAAGTGTTGGAGCTTCAAAGTTTATGCGTTTCTGTTGATGTTTTTGTTTACTGTCACTGCAAATATAAGCTTGGTTTTGGCGCATGTTAATGGATTTGGAGACCAGCCTCTATCCCGGATTGCTATTCATAAAACTGTTGTTGCGCTTCGTAACTCTGCTTTTGTTAAAGCATACCCTGTCGTTCTGGGTTTAAAGGCAACATTTTTTGCAAATTATGCTCAAGTTTTAATCAGCTTATATTATTATTATGTATTATTGTTTTTGGTTTCAATTTCGCTTTTGAATTTTGCTTTTTATCTACTTTGTCAGAGGCTGCTTTTGCTTCGTTCCATTATTAATTGATTTTCTGGGTGATTGTTCTATGAGATAAGCGAAGTGACAAGCCACAAAATTGCAATTTAAAATTTAATATCATCTACTTTGGGACTCTATAGTTGGCTGACCATGTGAATATTATTATTATTTTCCTGCTTTTTATACTGACAATCACACCGAATTCTGTTTGTTATTGTATAAAAGTTCTTAAGAGGAAATCACTTCTTAATGTTGTAGATTACTACTTACTTGAGAGATGATGTACAGTTTATAATTTTTTGTTGCATCGATTACAATAGAAGTCATGGTATGGCTAACAGTCCCCTGAGTATGTTATCAGCTATACTTACTTGAAGTGTTTCCTTAAGGATTATATCCAGCATTATGCCTTTTCCATGATAAGAGTCATGAACTTGTAAATATTAAAATCTTCGCTTATAAGTTATATGTTTTCACTGACTTTTAAGGTGCAAAGTTGATTTTGTTTGGATTTATATGATTGCAGGGGGAAGATACTCAATGGGTCACTGTGAATCTTGTGTCTCCTGATCCCTCAGCGGATGATTGGGTTGGAGTATTCTCTCCTGCAAAATTCAAGTAATGTCCACCACTAAATTCATGCCCTTTGGCAATAGTAAAATTAATGTTTCATAAGTTTTGTTATTTCAGCTCAACAACCTGTCCGCCAGTAAATGACCCAAAAGAACAGGCACCATATATCTGCTCAGCCCCAATAAAGGTTTTTGCAATGTAGATTGTGATTTCAGATCAAAGTTAACTATGAAATTTTTTTGTGATTTTGGAATTTTCTGTTCCAGTACAAGTACGCGAATGAATCCAATTCAGATTATACAAAGAAAGGCAAAGCTTCTTTGAAGTTTCAGCTTATAAATCAGCGGGCAGATTTCTCCTTCGCATTATTTTCAGGCGGATTGTCAAATGTGAGTTCATGTATCTTTCACCCATTCTTTCTTGCCATAGATTTTCTTAAACATGTAAATTCATCATTTTGAGGCATCAAACTTCCTCCATCATGGTTGACAGATCCTAATACTTTGAGGAGATTTTACCACGTTTCACGTGGACTGATTCTGCTCTTGTGTTTTGCAGCCCAAACTTGTGGCAGTTTCAAATTTCATATCATTTTCCAATCCTAAAGCACCTCTGTATCCACGCCTTGCTCAAGGGAAATCTTGGAATGAAGTAAGTTGGTTTTTAACTGATGATCGGTCGTATAGTTGTTTCATGAAGTTTTATAAATTGCTAATTACACTTAAGTGTTTATTTTGTATTATGTAACTAGCTAGCAAAAACTTCTATAATATCTCTGAAATGGAGAGCAATTATTCTAAGTTTTACAGAGTTTTAGATTTATTTATTCAGGAAGTACGTCCTCTGTGAGAACATGAAAGTTGATAAAGTTGGAGAACCCAGAGGATATATTCATAATCTCTTTTTTTAGTTCCAGATGATGGTCCTTTTAATGACATCAGTTTTCTTAGGAGTTCTGTGACTCATTTTCAAACATTATTGATTAATTTAAGATCTGTGGCTACTGGAATGTAGTTCTATTAGCTAATATTGTATGATTGTTAATCAGTTTTATGGCCAATTATGTTCTTATGTGTTGTTTGTTCGGAATGTAAACTTTTTTGGTGAATGGCATTTCATATGTTTCGTAGATGACTGTAACCTGGACAAGTGGCTATGACATTAATGAAGCTGTTCCATTTGTTAAATGGGGTTTGAAAGGAGATTTACAAATACGTTCACCAGCTGGGACACTGACATTTTTTCAGAATGATATGTGTGGTAAGCTACATTTGCTCTCGTGCCATATTGCTGCTGCTTTCTTGTCAAAACTAGCAGTCATCTCCTAGAACTAGCTCTAATTATACTGAGGATCACAACAATTTCAGACATTATTTGCAGTATTACATTAGGTTGGCCTGTAGTCTAAGAAGGCTACCTTGCTATTCTGCAGGTTCACCTGCAAGAACAGTTGGCTGGCGTGATCCTGGTTTCATACACACAAGTTTCCTGAGAAATTTGTGGCCTAACTCTGAGTATGCATGTTGAAGATTAATCTCCTTAGTTGTAAAAGTGTTGTGGATTGGAAATTATATTTGTTTGTAATGTTTCAATGATGGATTTTCAGGTATACATACAGGATGGGTCATCTTTTACTGAATGGTTCCTATATCTGGAGCAAAATCTACTCATTCCGATCATCTCCATATCCTGGACAAGACTCTTTACAGCGTGTCATAATTTTTGGTGACATGGGGAAGGTAGTATTGACAAACCATGCTGAAGCTTTTCTTGTATGCAGATAGCTAAGGGAGTATAATTACAAAGGTCATATTAGGGAATTTATGATGGCTTTGTTTATGTCAGCGGATCATGATGTTATTTTCATGATGTTATTTGTGTATACGTGTGGGAGGTGGAAAAAAACCGTGCATGTGCAGTTTATTCCTTTTGCTTTCTTTGGGAAGTTACTTCTAAATCAGATTGTGGGTTTTCAAATTTTGCCTGTTTTTTAAGTATCCTTCTCCAACCAGTAATTGGTATTAATACTGCATTTTAAATTTTAAATATTTGTTAACTCCATTATTTTGAACCGCAATTTGTTAGTGAAATAAAATAGCTTTCACCCCCCCCCACTAACTATGATGCATGAGATCCCCTGTTAAGTATTCAATGTGATGCAAGTCCTTCTCTAGGTTCCTTGTTACTTTTATTATCATCATGTATTGTTATACTAACGAAACAGGTTAACTGAGTTATTTAACTATTTGCTTTTCTTCCCATACTTTCAGGCTGAGCGTGATGGTTCAAATGAGTACAGTAATTATCAGCCAGGCTCACTAAACACAACAGATCAGCTAATTAGTGACTTGAGCAATATTGACATAGTTTTCCATATAGGAGATATCACATATGCAAATGGATACATCTCCCAGTGGGATCAATTCACAGCCCAGGTGGAGCCTATTGCCTCAACTGTGCCATACATGATCGGAAGGTTTGTCTATTTGCCTGTATCCTTGCCATGAGTGTCTAACAATAGATTTCAAGCTTGAATTGATGACCCTTGTTGAAGCACATTGTTCCTATTCCTCTGCAGTGGCAATCATGAGCGTGATTGGCCAAATACAGGATCCTTTTATGATACAACAGATTCGGGCGGGGAATGCGGTGTGCCAGCAGAGACCATGTTTTATGTCCCTGCTGAGAACAGAGCAAAGTTTTGGTAACTCCCATATATTGTCTGCTCAAAGTAATTTTAGCTCAAACAATTTATAGGTTAAGAATCTCAATAGGAACTATTTACTATTGGCCGTCAAGTTTGTGAGTTTAGCGTGAATAGGTTGGAAAATTCAGAAGAAGAATAGAACAAAATCCTGGAATGCTTCTAAGAATGTTGCTCATTTGTAGATTTTTCTCCTTCCGCCTCATCATGCAACAAAGCAATCCCTAATAGCTGGTATAGAGAAGACTTCTTTGAAACTAGTAGAATTTAGAAAGGAAGAAAAGCTGCATAAAGATGGATAACGAAAAGATTAGTCCCCCTACAAACAACTAAGATGTTGCCTTTAACCACAAGCTAAGCTTTCCAGCAGAGAGGGGTACCCGTAGTATCAGATAACATATTTTATTGCAAACTTTCTGCCATTTAACAGCTCATTTTAGTTATTTTATACGCAAATTGCTATCTTTATTCTTAGCCTGTGTCTTGGTAAATAATTGAAATCTATAAATGGGCAGGTATTCAACTGATTACGGGATGTTTCACTTATGTATAGCTGACAGCGAGCATGATTGGAGGGAGGGATCTGAACAATATAGGTTCATTGAGCAATGCCTTGCGTCAGTAGACAGACAGAAGCAGCCTTGGCTCATCTTTGCTGCTCATCGTGTACTCGGGTATTCCTCTGACTATTGGTATGGCAAGGAAGGCTCATACGAAGAGCCTATGGGAAGGGAAAGTTTGCAGAGGCTTTGGCAGAAGTACAAGGTTGACATTGCATTTTATGGCCATGTCCATAACTATGAAAGGACATGCCCAATCTACCAGGTATGGAAAATCCAAAATAAATATCCTTTTCCATTCCAATTTCCATCAGGGCATAGCTCTATGAACCGCACAAATATCCGTACATTACTCCTTTGATTTTCGCAACTGTTATTACCTAGCTTCAGATACCATATCATTTCTCTCATCAACGCTTGCTTTTGTTGGTGGTGCAGAATCAATGCGTGAATACAGAAAGACATCATTATTCTGGCACCGTGAACGGAACAATCCATGTAGTTGTTGGCGGAGGAGGGAGTCATCTGTCAGAGTTCGGCAAGGAGACCCCTAATTGGAGTCTATACAGAGACTACGATTGGGGATTTGTCAAACTGACAGCATTTAACCATTCATCTCTTCTCTTTGAGTACAAGAAAAGCCGTGATGGCAAGGTTTATGATTCCTTTACCATTTCCAGGGACTACAAAAACGTCTTGGCTTGTGTCCATGACAGTTGTGAAGCAACCACTTTGGCATCTTGAATCATATTGTAGATGTTACTGCCAGAAATGTGTTTCTGTTGATTTCAGTGCTGCAAGTAATAGAATATTTTTGGAACAATAAAATTTATGAAATTTTACTCTTAGAAAAGTCGAGAATTTACATTACACAATTCAGAATTGTATAGAAAAACAAATTATCTCTATATATATCATGCCAAGTAGTAAACAATATTTGCAATAGAAAGGTGTCTGTAAAGAAAAATTCCGCAAGATATAAATAAACTAATGCTTTACTGTATTCATACCAAAACTTCCTAGTTAGGCGAAGCCCCCTTTGCAACTCAAACAAGCATCCAAGAGGAACACTAATGAGAGTGAATTGTTTTGCAAAATAATGAAAGAAACCACCAGTCACAGTCACTGGCCGTCAACCAATCATCTCCACATCACAAGGTTTGTCTTCTCCATCATCTGTTGAGCTAATAGATCCTAGCAGATCATTAAACTTCAGAGGTGTGTGTCGAACCATATATTGAAACATAACCTGCAGTGTAAATTCCAGGGACGTTATAATGTATAAAGATTCTAAGAATTCTGGTGGCATTTCACCAGGGCTCATACCCCCAAAACCTATCTAATATCTCATATGGTGACTGGTACAATAACTCTGTCAAAAGAATTGTTTACTCTAACTCTTTTTAGGGCAAATGGTTTCTATTTCAATCTGATTGAATATTAAGACCAGTACATGCAAAAACAGAACAGCAAAATATACATCTTTCTACTAACCTTGGAGTAACTGTCGGCAAATATACGTGCTCGATTGGTCTTGCCAAGATAATGTAAATCAGCTTTCTCAAGCTTTCCATCCACAAAACTCAATCCTCCATCAGTTATAGCAAACTTCAAAAGACTACCAGATTGCAGTTCTGACTGAAAATTGAAAAACAAGTAAAAGATTTCAAAATGTTTAGCACATGAACATAAGACTTTTTCCTAAGAAAAAGAACACATAAATAAAAATGTGTAAAATTGCTGAATAATCACTACATGAACACAGGAGACAAAACTCAAAAGTCTATCCAACCCAGCCCTGGGATCTATGCCCCTGTTAGAATGGGGGGATCATGAATACGCAGGAGATCCAACCCCATACTCAATTCTGGCCACAAAGGAAATAGTGCTGGTAGATAAAACATAGGAAACTATTCTATGAAACGTCACAAATGTTTACTCCAGCTACTACTATAGCACTGACAGCTGCCAGTCATCTTTTTCTTCCTTGTACTTTGGGAATGAGTTTTATACAGAGCCTAACTCCCTTTCTGGGTTATTGACCACAACGACTTTGTTTTAGACGGAGTCTAACTCCCTTTCTGCATTATTGACCAAAACAGCTTTGTTTTATACAGAGCCTAACTCACTTTCCACGTTATTGACCAAAACAACTTTTACACTATTGCACTACAAAGAGTGGTAGCACAAATGACATGTCTAGATGGGGATCATAAAGCTTCCTAAAGTAACACGTGACAAGAGCCAAGTAGATGCAGATGGTCAATCAATTAGTTGAGAGCATAAATAACAAGGGTAGAACCAAGTGATTTTTGTGGAATCTACAATGAATGACACCTTTTCTATGAGTTGCCCGTCTAAGCAGCCCAAAGATGACAGGAGGATCGTCAGAGGTAGATAGTTTCCCATCATCCTGCAGTTCCAAAACTACCTGATACAAAAAAAAACAAGGAATGAAGCCAGCAGGCCAGAACGTAAACAAATTTCCCACTTAGCATGTTATATGTGAATTCATACAATTATTCTTAAAATGAAAAGTTTCACTGACCTCAATGATCTTCCTCTACTCACCCAAATCAGACAACATTTCACACAAGCAAAACCATTATTGCACAAATTTAGAAAAACGTATTTCTAATTTTGCAAATGAACAATGAATTTTAAAGGTCAGTATATATTCAAGAAATTCGTGCAAATCATACTTCCATTACGTGTTGAGCATAAATTGGTGATCAATGGATCTCACATATCCCAAAAATATAACTAATTGGTAAGTTAATAGCATGATTTATGAAGCTTCCAGTGAAAATTAATGAAGCAAGGGTGGTAATGTATGAAAATAATGATTGTGCAAACCCAGCTCATCTAACTAGTACCCTCCCACCCACATGTGAATCATAGGCTGAGGGTTTAATTTTTCAACGTAAATGACAGACTTTTCAAGTATATTAACTTTGACAGTACCTATCAAATCATCAAAACAGCTATGAAAATGCTTAAAACAACTGCATATTTCTCTGCAGCCAACCAACAATATTGACATTATAGAGTACAATATCTTAAACTTAAAGATAAAATTCTAGTGTTGCTGCTCCAAAATTGCATAGGTATGATCAAAAAGTTGAATGACAAAAAAAATGCTAATGATAAGAAGGGGAAGGTGCCAAAGAGTAGTCCTGGGCCCATAAACAACTGAAATGTGGCTCCTGATGCATAAACAAGTTTGTTAAACATCCATACTATTACTGGAGATCAGGTTTCACCCCCATCATCCAAAGTCAACAAAAAAGATTCCATGTGCAGCTTCATAATTTCTAGAAAATTACAAAATAATCAACTTATGAAACAGCTAAACTAAAGGAGAGGAAAACATAAGGGAGTGCAGGTATAGGCCTGCAATTTCAAGATACCTGTTGTTGGCTCAGAACTTCTCCTTTACTATCCGTGTCAATAACATATTGACTACAGTTTTCATCCTTCCAGACTAATGCTAGAGGTGTATTTCCAGTTTGATAGTGTGCATGCCTTAAAAAGAAACAATGCAAGCATGATTAGAGGAAAAAAATTAGAAGAAAATTGAGGCCAACAGAACAGAAGATGAGCAAGAAACTCATAAACAAGAAGGTTCTGATCATCTGAAAACTACAAAACCTACAAGATTCCATACTTATAACAATCATATGCACCATGCTGTAGGGAAACAGCACAAGAATACCATTAAATAAATGCTCCCCCCATGAACAATTTCCCTAGAAACCCATCATATCAAGTCCTAGAAGTTCTAAATTAATCCTTATACACAACCGACACATTTCCTACTGTTAATAAACTCAGAGCAAGTACCTCCTGGTTCATGCACAAGAATATCCCTCCAAACCCCTTTTCAACTTTGAAAATAAAGTTTCCTCTGCATCCCCATTACTCGTGTAAAACAACAGACCTTTTTTTCTCAGATTCAACAAATAGCAAGATTAAAAAAATAAAGTTTATGACACTTCACAGCTTCGGGCAAAAGAACATACTTGTTAGAAAACAATAGCCCATCCTTGACATAGGGCACAGCTCCTGTATAAGCTGAATATAGACCACTCGGGTTGCAGTTGTATACAGGAACTGTATTGAATCTGAACTTATGGAAACGTGAAGGAGAATCGCACGCCCCGGCTTCTGCAAGCTTGGAGTTCAACCAAAAAAACCTGAACTCAGCAGTGCAATCATAGAGAGAGTATCCCCGCCAGCAAACCACGTCAATCACATAATAAGTTTGATCCAACTGAAAGCAATAACAAATGTGAGATTTTCAACAATATTAAGACCATAAGGAAAAATAAAACAAATTTGGATTCATGTACCTCATGAAATATGCAGTCAAGTATACAATACGATTGAGCAGAGCCGGATTGGTCTTTTGTCCTTGCCCCGCCCGGTAAAGCAGAAGGGAAATGATGCAAAATGGAGCCATTTCGAACCCTACTAACTGTTGTTCCATTACACGAAACAACTATACACCGCTTTCCAGCAGGCCTTGCAAATACATACCTACAAATAAAAGCCAAATTTTCATTATTTCCCCATAGAAGGAAAAAAAATTTCGCAGCAATAACCACTTAACCCCGCTTCTTTAAGTCTTATCAGATCTTGGCAAACTTATTTAAATAATGTAAAATCATTATCGAAAAAAGAATAAAATTACAATATGTACCAGTCATAGCTCAAGCGATCAGGAACGTCGATCATCCACTCAGGAAGCATCAACTGACTCGCAAACCACTTGCGAGCTTCGACTCCTTTAAGCTTCGAAGCCTGACGAATATCAATGTCTTTCGTCAGAGCTCCAGATGTTTGCTCGGGTTGGAATTCGGATTCAGGTACGAGTTCGATTTCGAGTTCAGGAGTTTCAGATTGAAGGGAGATGACAGAGGAAGCTAGGCAGCGGGCCTGGTGTTGAGCATCGCGGCGGTTCTGTGCTTGACGCTGCAGCGACAGCTCCCTGCGCCTCTGTTGATCGGAGATTGCTGGTCGTTTGAACGGACGGCGGAGATCGTGGGGCGCCATTGAAAAATCTCTACTTCCGTATTTTACCTCCACTTCTCTAGAAGTACAACGGTTCAATTTATTGTATTAAAAATCGGTTCATACGACGTCGGCTCGATGATGGCTCATCGTACCGTATGGCGGTGGGCATTGAAGGGGACCTCCGCTTCCAGAATACAACGGTTCAATGATACGACACCGTACAGACAGATTTTAAGAGACAAAACGCACCGTTTATGCATGTTACTTGAAACTTCTGTCGAGATCGTTACAACTACTGGCTACTGACTCGGGGTAACCTTTCGAAAGCATCTTTTGTCTCTCCGAGCATGAAAAGAGAGAACCAACAATCAACAACGACGACGTTATCTCTTTCCGGACGTCTCTTTGCAATGCTACAATCACCGCCGTTTAACGGCACAGTTTCTCAGCACTTACTGATGTTTGCTAGTTTTGTTCTGAATTACAGTTTCTCAACACCCATTAGTGTTTTTCGTTTTTGAACATGTAGCTTCCACTTGCGTATATCATTGGATAAGATGCAAATTAGTTATAGCTTCCCTTCTTCCTTTGCAAATAATAACGTTTTCCAGAAGAAATCCTTTTTTCCCTGGGTGTTATTTTTCGTCAAATAAAAGAAAATGAATGAATCCGTTTCATAGAACCAAGTGTTTGTTAATGGAGCAAGGGCTAAAGCCACGACCTAAACCGAATAAAATCAATATGGAGGAATTAAAAGAGAGTGATTTGCAAGAGACCCAGATCAAGAAACACAGTATAAGGATTTGTAGTCAGATAGAGAAGTTAGTGTTGAACAAAAGGTATAGAGATGCGCTTGAATTGTTTGATATTTTGGAGTTTGAAGGTGGTTTTGATGTGGATACTGGCACTTATGATGCGTTAATCAGTATGTATCGATTTGAAGTCTATCAGGGAAGTGAAAAGAGGTTTTTATTACATGATAAGTACTGGATTCGAACCAGATCTGTACATGAGAAACAGGGTGTTGTTTACGCATGTAGAACGCAGGATGACCAGTGATGCGCGTAACCTGTTTGAGGAAATGCCGAAGAGGAGCATGGTTAGTTTATTCCAAATTTGACTTAAAGGCGGGATTCCATCGTGTGGCCATGGACCCACAGTAGAATGGATGGCTTTCTGCCTTCCAGGAGGACTTTACGAGAAGCCTCAGAATGAGGAGATCAGTCTCGTCAACACCAACAATCAGAAGGCAAGAAGCAGAAGAACAGCCGCTGATTGATGACCAAATCAGAAATTTCAAAGACGCCAGCAGCTAAAACAGGAAGGCTATACTTGTCCCCAGAATTATCAAGTAAATTCTTCAAGAAAATACCGACCCTGATTGGCCAGGATATAGTTCATAGAGATGGGCACATCCCAAATACTCTAAAAACTCTCCTTCTTTTGTAAAACCATTCCGCTACTCTGCAAATCAATAAAATTTTGTTTATTCAAGGAGAAAGAACAGTGGGAAGTGCAGGAATTAACTCAGGTCTCTAGTTGAGTTAGACTTGGCAGTAATACAAAAACAGATGAATGCAGGGCTTATTGACGGAGTATTTAGAGGCTTTTTGGCTGTTTATATGGGAAGAGTATTCTGATTCGTTTGCCACAGTTACGTCTCGTAACAGAACAAGGTGTAACAGATAAAATACAAGATAAATACGATGTCCAATACAGCCCTAATACATAGACTAATAATAGGACTTGGTTATCAAAGCAATCTCAGCTTTGAGGTTTGTTTAGCTTAGTAACACAAGTGTAAACTAGCTAAGCACCGCACAGGTCTTATGAAAATTTAACATTTGATGACAAGTGATATCAAAGTAAATCATGTGGACGATTCGGAGCTGCATTAAGCCTACCCCGTTACCATGTCAAGCAAGGAGATCGAACCAAGCAACATGACCGAAGCGTCGCAGGAATATCAGAGTCGCAGAACGGCCGTGATGCCAAAAAGAAACAGTCCAAGAACCGCTCCACGTGCATTTTCTTCAAGTTTCTTCCGGTAATCTTTTCTTGATCCTTGCTGTCAGGTTCCTTATGCCTTAATGTGCCAACAATATACTTCCGTACATCAACTAAGGCTTACTTAGTCTAGTACCGCAAGACGTAAACTAGGAAAGATTTTGCAAGATTCAACTATGTAGCAATGTTTGGGCTATGTGTGCTTGTGTAATTTGGTTGGTGGATGCCAAGCCAATGGAAATAGACCTATTTATAGTTATAGTTTGCTGGAATGAATAGTTAGGATTTATTCTGCAAATTGCACTTGTATGGCCATGATTTTGTTTCTAAATTTCCCCATGCAAGAGGTTGAAATATTTTCTGCAAGTGGGCCTTGAAATTTCTAAAAATAAGGCCTTCTAAAAATTGAGTTTTGAGTATGTCCACTTACCGCTTGATGTTTGATCTGTCAGGTCTTGTTTTGTTACATTCTACCCTATTAAAGTCCTTAACAGGATCATCAAGTTTTCTTTGCTTGTACGCTTCAACGGTGTTGCGAAATTGCCAAAGTTCATCTTCGAAATTGCTAAATTTCGTCCTCCTCCTCCCAACTAACTTCATGATTTGGCGAGTCTTTTCATTTGACAAGGTAGTTAGGGACTCCGCTTCATCGAACAAGTCTATCTACATTTTCTTCAAGTTTCTTTCAGCAATCTCTTCTTGATCCTTGCTACCAGGTTCCTTGTTTAGCCTAGTACCGCAAGCATAAACTAATTGTTACACGGATCTTACGAAAATCTAGCGTCTTGTGATAGTCTTCTAGACTTGGATTCATTTCTGTCTGAATGCAGCTACATTTATGTGCTTTAAAAATGGGTGTGGCTGATGACATTTTCGTGTCTTGTGCATTGATTGACATGTATACTAAATGTGGGAGCATTGAAGATGCTGAAGGTTTTTTTGATGAGATGGCGCAGAAGAATACTGTAGGATGGAACTCGATCATAGCAAGTTATGCACATTCGTGGATACAGTGAAGAAGCTCTGGATTTATATTATGAGATGCGTGATTCTGGAGTCAAAAGTGGATCATTTTACATTTTCTATGATTATAAGGATCTGCATAAGGTTGGTTTCGTTGGAACATGCTCAGCAAGCTCATGTGGGCCTAGTTCGTCATGGTTTTGGATTAGATATAGTAGCAAACACAGCACTTGCGGACTTTTATTGCAAATGGGGAAGAATAGAAGATGCTCCACATGTTTTTGACAAGATGCCCTGCAAGAATGTCATATCTTGGAATTCCTTGATTGCGGGATATGGTAACCATGGTTGTGGAGAGGAGGCCATCGAGTTATTTGAGCAGATGCTTCTCGAAGGCCCAATCATGTTGCATTTCTTGCTGAGTTATCTGCTTGTAGCCACTAAGGATTATCAGAATGAGGGTGGGAAATTTTTCAGTCCATGAGTTGGGATGCATTATGCTTCTGTGAGAGAGTTATTGGGTAAAGAGGGCTTTTAGATGAAGCCTATGCCTTAATCGGAAGTGCTCCCTTCAAATCTACCATTAATATGTGGGCTGCCTTGCTAACAGCTTGTCGGGTACATGGGAACTTAGAGCTTGGGAAATTTGCAGCAGAGAAGCTTTTATGGAATGGAACCTGAAAAGATTTGTAATTATATAGTGCTTCTGAATATATATAAACAGTTCTAGCAAGTTAAAGGAAGCTGCTGAGGTCATACAGACCTTAAGAAGAAAGGGCTTGAGAATGCTTCCCGCATGCAGTTGGATTGAAGTCGAGAAACAACCACATGTTTTCCTTTCTGGGGATAAAAGCCAAAGGGGATTTTACCAGAAAGTGGATAGCTTGATGTTAGAAATCTCTAAGCATGGTAATGTTCCCAAGGAGACAATTTTGACATACCATGGTGAACAGGAGCAGCATGCAACGACGTGCCACAGTGAAAAACTGGCAATAGCTTTCAGGCTGATGAACACTCCAGATTGGACGCCGCTGCAAATTGTGCAAGCCATCGGATTTGTTGCGACTGCCATAATGCAATCAAGCTGATAGCTATGGTTACTGAACGAGAAATTGTTGTGAGAGATGATGGCAGATTCCACGGTTTCAAAGATGAGATGTGTTTTTGTTAAAAAAATTAATTTTATTGGCAATAAATTTAAAAAAAAATAATTATTTTATTTTAAATTTATTATTAAATTTATTTTTAATAATTAATAATTTTATTATACAATAATAATAATAATAATAAAAAACTCAGACATCTTAAGTCTAAAGGCATATATACTGGAAATTACTTGTTGAACAATTATTTAACACTAATGAGGCTTCCAAGTTCATTATTATAAATTTATAACTGATAAACGAATTTTTTTTTAGCAAATTTTCCAATATTTAAATTTCAATATTTAAAATATTCTAATAAAAATTTTTATTCCTTCGTGAGGGGCATTAATATGGTTATCAATAATATTATATAAATATCGAGTGACGGTATTAACAGGAGCAGCAAAGCCGAGAGGTTTCGTTAGCAATCTTTTGTCCGTAATCCTTAGATGGAGCAAACGCTTTGGGGTCATTTGCCGCTACTGGTTAGGTCTAACTCCAAAGACTCGGTGGAGTACATTCTTCAAGCCCTCTGGAGAACCCGTAAGACTGGTCTCGACGCCGCCGACCGCCACATCATCTGTGACATCCTTCAGCTTCAAAACGATTCCGACCTCGATCCAGTATGTGTTCTCACTTTCCTCTCTCGTGTTTAAGTTTATCCAAATCCCTTGCTGTACCTTGCGTATTCTTTAATGAATTTCTTAGTTCTTAATCTGGGTTCGTTTGAGAATGCACAAGTTTGTTTCAACTCATGCTGGTTTAATTTCGCGAATAAATATGAAATTTTTGTGGGGTTATTACATAGATTCTCAGGATTGTTAGTTGTAAAAGCTTTTTGTTGATTGCAAGTTTATATGCCTAGATCATGTGTAAGAAATTCGAAGTATCTTCAAGTGGCATAGCTAATGAATTGAGCTTTGTTAATATTATTCTTATTCTTGACGTGCAGCTTTTGGTTTGCCTCCGAACATTGATTCGAAGGTGTGTGTACGAGAATATCGGCAAGGATGAGATTCAGAAGCTGTTTCCTAATGAGGTTCTGCCTGAATTACAAAGGCTATTAACACTTTTGTTGCGAAAGTTTCAAAGAGAATGGCGTGAAGAGGTGCTCAAGGACCAGGTCAGACTTTCAATTATGCTTCATGAGACCCATGATTATCTCTACTACATAGGGCATAAGTGATCAAACGTTCTATTTTTGGATGGATGATATTCAGGTTGTTTTGCCTCGACTAAAGGCAATGACATGGGACATGGCGAATCAGGAATCTGCAGAAGTGGCAGACCCAGTGGCTGTTATCAATTTGAAGGTACGGGACTAGCAATTTGAACTTTTAGAAGTTATGTAAGTATGAAGTAAAGAACTTGCAAAAAGGTGGTAATATATTGTGCAGCTTCAAAACGATGCTAAGACTCAGCCAGGAGAGTTGGAAGTGAAGTTCCAATTGGCCAAAGATACTCTAGAAACCATGCTGAGGTCCATGTACTGTATAAGAGACCAGTTGTTTAACATGGTAATATGTTATACTTGAGTCTACATTTCGTTCCAATATGCATTACTAACTGCAGATATTTTCTATTCCCTGCCGATTTATATCTAAATAAGTTCTGTTATTACCAGGAGAAGACATCAAACTGACATTTATCTCAATTAACCAATACAGTATAGTCTAGCGAAGTGATTCAAATAGGAAGGTACAGCTTGGACTCAGAACCTGTTTTCACTTGTAGATTCACTTGTTTTATCTTTCTTTCTTTATATATATATATGGTCTGATTTTCTTGTGGTCGTCCATGATTGAATTCACTACTCTATTGCTTCACCCCAGGAGGATTTCCTGCATTAAACTTGCTGTTCTTTCCACATGCAGAAAGGGGTACATTTTTTAGGGGCAAGAAGGGGTTGGCTTTTCTTAACTTAAACACGATGAATAACACATTTTCATATTACAGATGGAAGTGTCACAATCCTGATCGAGAACCTTCATTCGAGCTGCTCAAGAAATCTCTGTCCATTCAATATTGACTAGTAGCGGGTGCGCCCGGATGTAACTCAGGTTATCTGATGACAAAAAAAAACGACTTGATTCAGGACAAGAAACATGGAATGCTTTGCTTCTTGTAAATTTATATTCTCATTTCTCTCAAGAAAAGAATAATATATAGAAAACATAATTCTTGATTTCATACTTATGTTACCTAGCATGTGGAAGCTAATGACTTCTTTCATGCTCACACAGAAGTGTTGAATAGGAAGGGAATGAGACATTCATTTCCGGTGGCTAATGATGCTAGTTTGACTCTTCGAAGTTTCTAGTTTTTCTATTAGATAGCATATTATCGACTGAAAAACTAGTCAAATTTGACGCGTTCAAAGTTTTAAATACAATCCTTGAATAAAGCAAGATATTTTTTTTCTCTACTTTCTTTTGGGACTGTCATAATCATGGACGGCCAACTTTCTTGCATTGAAGAATAATCTCATTCCCCTCTGAAGTCAGGCCTTGCCGGAACAGGAAACCAAGTTGTTGGTGAGCTCCTTGGTACATTAATGACAATCATTTCACAGTGTAAACATTGTGTTCTCAGAAGGCAACAAAGTTGGCTGTTTAGTCATAGTTTGCGGCATGCTAAATGCACATAACAGGATTAAGATTAAGAGGTAAGCTCCATAGTTTCTAAATTTCTTGCAAAGAAGACTTGGTGAGATGCTTTTTTTGTCATCATTTTGTTAATCAATCAGAGACTTATGAACCGCAAGTGGTATTGGAAATTTGAACCCTTTCACATTGTTATCAAAATTACAAGGAGCTTGACAAAAACCAAGAATGTAAACAAATCAAACCAGTTAGTTAGGTAAGACCAATGATTTTGACTAGAAAAATGAATCACCATAATCTTCCTCCCGTTCTGGTCTTCCAGCTGTAAGATCAGCTAGCCAGCCGGACCAACCACCATGCATATTTTAGTTTTTGGCAACGCCTACGAAATGCTAAGTCAATGTGGAATTTTCTGTTGACATTCATACAAACACGTAACACATATGACGTTATTTTAATCTCGGCGGCCATTTAACAAACACCAAGTCGGCGTGTGTTTATTGGCAAAGCCTATCCCCACGTTACAGCTGCAACAAGAACTGGGCCTGTTTTATCACAAGACGTAAGCCCAACATTCAAATACTGAGACCACCCTCGCTGTACGACACCCAAGGCTTAAACCCGTCACTTCATTTTCCGCCAGTCTGTCCCGGGATAATAAGATCAAGACGAGAGACTGCTATTGGTTACTCTCTTCTTGCTTTTCGTTTCGTTCCCCAGCCGGCCAAACAGTTACTTCATTTCATCTCATTTGTTTTCTTTTCTTTTCTGTTTGCAATCTTCATGAACCTTTACGATCACTGTAACATTTGTAACAATAATTT
Source organism: Xylocarpus granatum (assembly GCA_019650275.1). Classification (NCBI taxonomy): domain Eukaryota; kingdom Viridiplantae; phylum Streptophyta; class Magnoliopsida; order Sapindales; family Meliaceae; genus Xylocarpus; species Xylocarpus granatum. The sequence goes on along the minus strand of BNST01000546.1, from coordinate 10,323 downwards.
ATTATTATTATCATGTATCCGTAACCAAATTCCTAATTATTTCTGAAATTTCCATTAACGAACTCTTCATCTCTATCCCTATCTTTATTTTATTTTATTTTAGTTTTTGGCTTGCAAGCCTTAAGAGATGGCAACAACCACAACTACTAGCATCAACACCGGCGGCGAGGACCGGGTTCTGGCGACGGCGCAACAGATCGTCAAGAGTCTTAATACTCCTAAAGAAGTGCGGGAGGACATGCTTTTAATCTTCTCCAGTTTCGACAACCGGTTGTCAAATATCGGCGATTTTAATCAACGGCGACTCCAGTGGTCCCCACCGTTTCGAATCTGCTGAGAAAATCATACTTCGTCACGACTCCAACTCTAACTGGGAAGATTCTCCCGATGAGGCAGCTGAAGTCCTCGGCGCTGTCGACGAAATCCTTCAACTGATTGACGACTTGTCTATTAGAAGTAACAGCGAGATCATGGACCGAGCTGAGAGCGCGATCCAGCTTGCTATGGCTCGCTTGGAAGACGAGTTTCGACATATTCTGATCGGCAACACGATTCCACTTGACGCTGATCGGCTGTACGGTTCGATCCGGCGTGTTTCGCTGTCGTTCGCGGCAAACGATGGGGAGATTGATGAGGAGTTCGAGAGCTTTGGAGAAGTTAGCGATGGGAGCGTGAGATTTCATGAGAGAGGAGCCAGTTTAGGTGATGATGTGTGCGTGGATTTGATTAATTCTGATGCTGTGATTGAATTGAAAGGGATTGCTGATAGAATGATTAGGTCAGGTTATGAAAAAGAGTGTGTTCAGGTTTATAGTAACGTTAGGCGTGGGACTTTGGATGAGTGTCTGGCTATTGTTGGTGTTGAGAAGTTGAGTATTGAAGAAGTGCAAAGAATTGAGTGGAGTTGTTTGGATGAGAAGATGAAAAAATGGATTCAAGCTGTTAAAATTGCCGTTAGGGTTCTTCTGACTGGTGAAAAGAGACTTTGTGATTACATATTTAGTGAGTCTGAGACAATGAAAGAGGTTTGTTTTAATGAGACTGTTAAAGGCTGTGTGATGCAGTTGTTGATTTTCGCAGAGGCTGTGGCTATTGGGAAAAGGTCGTCGGAGAAGTTGTTTAGGATTTTGGACATGTATGACGCTTTGACTGATGTTTTGCCGGATTTGGAGGTGATGGTTACCGATGAGTTTGTTTGTAGTGAGGCTGAGGGAGTGTTGAAAGGATTAGGGGAGGCTGCAAAGGGGACTTTTGCTGAGTTTGAGAATGCTGTGCAGAGTGAGACTTCGAAGAAGCCCATGCAGGGTGGAGAGATTCACCCACTTACTCGTTATGTGATGAATTATGTGAAATTGCTTGTGGATTATAGTGAAACTCTGAATAAGCTGTTAGAAAATGATGAAATTGAAACTAATGGTTTGCAGATTGATGCAGATAGTTTGGGGAGTATGTCTCCAATTGGACAGAGATTGTTGTTGTTGTTAACATCTTTGGAATCAAATATTGAGGAGAAATCTAGACTCTATGATGATAGTGCAATTCAGTATATTTTTTTGATGAATAATATTCTGTACATAGTGCAGAAAGTGAAGGGTTCTGAGCTGGGAAAGCTTTTGGGAGATAATTGGGTTCGTAAGAGGCGTGGCCAGGTGCGCCAGTATGCAACGAGTTATCTTAGGGCTTCTTGGAGTAGGGCCTTGTCTTGTTTGAAGGATGAAGGAATTGGTGGGGGCTCCAGTAATGCCTCCAAGGTGGCCTTGAAGGAGAGATTTAAGAGCTTCAATTTGTGTTTTGAAGAGATATATAGGGTTCAGACTGCCTGGAGGGTCCCAGATCCTCAACTTCGAGAGGAGCTTCGGATTTCAATATCGGAGAAAGTGATTCCAGCTTACCGCTCATTTATGGGAAGGTTTGGGAGTCAGCTAGAGAGTGCAAGGCATGCTGGAAAATACATAAAGTATACGCCAGAGGATTTAGAGAGCTATTTATTGGATCTTTTTGAAGGATCACCTGGTGTTCTTCATCATCTGAGAAGAAAGAGTACATAGCATTCAGGCTTTTGTAACAGGTAAGCATTGTGCTCTCACCAAGGACCAGTTACGGCAGTGTACCTGTTTAATGTATTTTAATGATATGCTTTCTATGTTGGTATTAATGTCAAAAACAAAGGTTTTTTGTTTGTGAAAATTAATATTGCTTACTCTATATACTATATGAAGTTTTGTACAGGTGTTATAGACTGTAGTTTTTGTAATATGTAGATTTGCGATGGTCCATGTATTCTATTTTCTTAGTGAATGATGTAGCCATGCTGAATCACAATTGTATCTGCTATATTATAACAATGTGAAAAAGGCTAAGCATGTCAGTTTGCTTAGTGCAGCTGCCCACAACTGGCAATGATGTGCTGTAATTAAATTTCAGTTCTTCGTCTAAACAGCTAGTTTGGTTCACAATTGTCAGATAGATAAGATGCTGAATTTCAAAAATACATTTTTGTCGTGCATTCATGGTTGGCCACTGATAAGCAGTCCCATCTTTTGCTATCTGGATAATTGATTAGATTGATTGGATCTAATTCCTAGTCTACTCTAGGTTCATTTTGTGGAAATCAAGAGTAAAAGACTCTTGTAATTAAGATGAATTTGATAGGCTGGGCATTTTTCTTTATCTATATTTGGCATGCACGACACTTGTGTCTAAGTTTATTTGCCACTGCTTGTCTCGGAAATAATTGAATATATGTTTATACCTTTTTTAAATAATTTCAATTGAGTAATCAATATATTTTATTGCAGCTGTTGCATATAGAAGTTGCAGAAAAACTAATTAGAGATGAATTTCCATTTTAGTGCTTGAATCCCATTGTCATGATCTTAGGAAGCTGCAACGTCCAACACCCTGTGCATAGCTGAAATTAACAGCAGAAGTTTATGAAGTATATTTCAGTATGTGCAGTAATTTTACTTGTTTAAATTTTATTTGTTGATATTGATAGTTGAAGCAGGTTGTAATGCACCAAGAATATTTTCTCAAGTTTGAGAAAATCGTTTAGAAGGCAATGAATCAGGAAGCGCATAAGACTTAACTGGTGCATAACTGAAATATGGAGGGTGATATCTATTCACAAACTAGAGGCTGGAGGGTATATTGAAAACTTTTAGCAATGAGTTAGAAAGTGTCTGTATTTGAAATAGGGTTATTATTAGTCTGCGTTCGGTTTCTCTAATTTGCTAAACTGTAATCACTTAAATACATTGGCGTTGTACGCTTGCTTTATTTTTTACCTATGTGGCGCGGGCAGCTAGGAACACAGTCTAAAGGTATGTTTGATATTGTTGGCTTTCACATTCACTTAAGTTTGTTGATTACACTTGCGTGGTTGGTTCACTTTCTCCATTAATATTTACCATTATGTGATCCTATGCCATGGTGGTTGTGGTTTTTGAATCCCAAACGTGACTAAACTCTTGTAATATGACTCACCCCCTCTGTTTCATGTGTACATTCCCACACACAAGCATGTAATTAGGGTTTGGTTTTGGTGTTTGCTACCTGAATTGGAATTACTTCCGGGCATACAAATAATGTACGTAAAACGGGGAAGCCCTATGTGCGTACTGAAATGCAATTATTGTTTTGTTCTTTGGTTCCTGGAGAAGTCAGGATGGTAAATTTAGGTTTAATGACAAGCATGCTCAAGAGAGATGAGGTTTGCCCTTTCGACATTATTTAAAAATAATTTTAATATTAATAATTTTAATTAGATGTAATATCATAATCTATATTGTGAATTTGTGTCTTACATAAATTGTACTTGTGGGACAATTTGTTTCAACGAAGAAGTGTGGCAATGTTTAGTGGTTTAAAACCGGAGATCTCTTGTTCAAGGTCGCCCAAAGACGAGGTTTTAAATACCCTCTCAATCGGACCAAGTTTTCTGGTTTGAAGTGAGCCAGTTCTTCTCTATGGCCCATGTAATAGAGTCGCCCATGGGGGATAACGTGGTCGATTGTGATTGGAGCTCTTGGCGCAGCTACGGCAATGACTTTATTTAGCCCTATTTGAGAAACATAAATAGGCAAATTTTGCTCCTCACAGGTGTTGAATCCTGTTGAATTTAGCATTCTAAGCTGGCCGACTCTGAAAGTTTGCAATAATGACTATTTGATACATGCCCAATTCTCACAGGTTGCATTTTTTGGGTTAGCCAGCCAGCCTGCCTGCCTTCAGTCAATATAGACAAATTGCTGAATGCTTACCAAATAATGTTAATGTCGTTGGCATTTGCTGAGCTGCACACGGTTAAAAGACCATCTTTGTACCGTAAGAATGTTGTTTAGCGAAGAGTTGTCTGCTCGCTAGACTCCAAAATTTGCCCGAGTCCATTTCATTTTAAGCCAACTCACAATTTGGGTTTACAGGTTTCATCCGAACTGTGTAATTTCAAATTTGAAATGCCTGGCAGGGTGGATAACTTTCTGTGGGCACGAAGCAAAGCTTGTTTAACATAGCCGCTAGCTAGATTATCACCTAATAAGCAGCATTTAGAGCAAATTGGTTATTATGAAAGGTGGGACTTTTGGCTTTGCTTTTGATGAATGGTGAAAAAGAGTTTGCTAAACACCAATTTTTGGTGAATACCATTCATTTTCTACCAAGGTTTGACATCGAATAACTCCATCATTAGGCAGCCGGGGCTTCAAACAGCATCTCAATCCTAAAAATAACTGTATTTTCATTTAGATTCTAATGCCAAGACGTCTCCAAAGACTCCAAAAGTTACCTTCCAATTATGTTTGTCCTGCATCTTCTAGTGTATATCAGTTTTATTTTCGAACAAATTTGGGAAATACAGGCGGCAATACGCATAGCTGAACTGTTAACAAGTCTATATGGATTGATTTGTCTCCCAAACGACGTGATACATACAACAGATACACAAAAAGACCAGACAAGGATTTTACTTGATCTCCGGCAAAACTAACTGTGCCGATTATTTGGCTAATCTACAGAAACAGGGGCTCATATGGAGTTGGTTGGTGGACACAGGAAATCTAAATCAACTCTGCCAATCTGGAAGAATCCTAATTACATGGCCATCACATCACATCACCTATGTTACTATCAATATATCCAACCGGTCTCCAAAACACCACCAAACAAAAACAGGTATCACATGCCAAAATATGAGGAAAGTTTTTGTTACCTTCATTTAAACCCTGCAGTTTACAGGCAAAGGTAAGACTCCGTCAAAGAAATCGCCAAAGTAGCCTCGGGGTTCATGCACTAGCCTTGAGATGATGTCTCTCAATGTTATCACCCCTTCCAAATTCCCATCGTCATCCACAACATAAACTCGATGGATTTGTTTGGAATCAAGTAGCAGAATCAATTCCTTCATTGTGCTGTCTTTTGTGCAGGTAACCATGCAGCCCGAAGCTGGTGAATCTCTGTGATGTTTCTCCATGTAGTTTTTAACTGCTGTCAGAAAGTTCTTTGCAGTGATAGATCTATGCATTGACATAAATTTGTTTTAATACTTTCAACAATTAGAAAATGAAACATCTCAATTGAATACATGCCATACTGGAAAGCGATTCATCCACAAACCTGTATTCACGATAGATCTCTGGTGCAGTTAAAAGGAATTGAATGTCTCTCAGGCTTATATTACCCATTGCCTTACTGCCACCTTTTTCGATCACTGGTAAGCCTCCAATTTTATTTCTCCTCATCAACTTAAATGCCTGGAGCACAGGTTCATTCTCACACACCTAAAACAAATAAAACAAGCGTTTAAGAGAGAAACTAACATGTTAACCTGGTAAAATAGATTCTATTTTGCCTGCAATATAATTTCTCTGGTAAAAATTGGTTTGAGACTGGAAGTAGACAACGGCTGAGAGACAGATTGACAAAATCAAGACTTTTCTAGCGGACGTTGCTATAGACAATCATTTTCTAGCAGATAAAAGAGAGCAAAGGAAACCTTTGTTAACGCAAGGGCTCGTAAGCAGACCTGATGAGAACGCGAGAGGATCATAGAATATATCATGAGCATCAGGTTGAGTTTTCAATATCACAAAAAGTTTAAGCTTACAATAATCTCTTTGGAAATTTAACCTTACATGTGATATTGTTTATAAGAAAACTGAAAGATAACAAAGATTAGGGGCACACCTTGACAATTTGATTTGGAGACATGACGGGAAGACCAATTTCAGAGAGTTTCTTGGTTCCCCAACTTTCAAACCATTGAAGACCGGCGCATTCTGCTAACATGTGAATAACAGAAGACTGGGTGATAATGTTATCAATCTTTCCATCACCCATGTCAACTATAGGTATGCTCTTCATTTTGTACTTCGAAAGCAGCAAGAGCATGGTCAAGAAGGAGTTGGATTTTTGCAAAGCAAGGAAAGGAGCCCAGCGAAATGACCCCGATATATCCCCTACCTGTATGTTCAGAGGTGGGAAAAGTAAGAATGCAAAATTGTGGAAGAAATCAAGCCGAGACAAAGTTATAAAGTTAATGAAGTCTGAATGGCACCTTAGTGTTCTTGTAGAAGTCAGAAGTGGTCAAAGCTTCGAAAAAGTTTCCAGCAGTAATTGAAGCAGATTCAGGGCCTAAATTCTCAAGTCCAACCGCTTTACTCCGGCCATTAAGTGCTGCAGTAAAAGCAGAGCCAGAGCTTGGACTCCTTGGTGAAGGAGGTTCCGACTGTACATAAGATGAAATGGCTTCGTTTTCAGTCTCCTCACCAAATCAGAAAATCACAGAGCCAAAGAATCACAATCACTTTAAATATCAAAACTCCCCTTTATTTAAGACATAAATGAAGCCACCCAGCAACATCGTTTATTTATAAACAACTTAAATTTTCTCAAAATATTTCTTTATTATTATTGTTGTTGGTGATTGCAATGCTGACCTGATGCAAAATCCATACAACAATTCCCGCATACTCAACAATGCCAATGTATCTGTCAATCCAACTTGCATCCTCAGGTGCATCAACATCCACAACAGGAGCACCAAGGAGTTTGTGATCGGCCAGTATCCGAACAGCATCAGCTAGACTCGTATCTGATTTTATCTCGATCACTGGACACAGTAATTTTAAATATCAGGCCAATAAAATAAAACACAATACTGTAACAAACGCTTGAAGAATTATCGTGCTGTTTCAATCCCCAAGATCATATGCGAAAGCTTCCTGATCGCAATACCCACAAATAATGCACATGTAAACACGACAACAATCATGCAGTAGCTTCTCAGAATCAGATGCTCTCGGATAATCCCAATACAGTAAAATTGAGTGTTCCTTCAAACAACAAAGTGCAGAAGATTGAATTTTCTTCAGCCAAAGAGGAGAACATAAAAATCAAAGTCGACTCCAACTACCATCAAGACCACACAATTTGATTAGATTGAGCCATCTCTCTTCCGATCCCATGTCTTACATTAAATTTAATCCGCGATTACATAACAAACTCAGAACATCAATATGATCAACTAATTATGAGAAAAACGCACACACATATGAAGATGATAAATATATACCTTGAGAAGAAGGGGCAGGAGGGAAAGCTTCAACAGGAATGCTCTCAAAGCAAGCGTTGAGCTTCTCTGTTGGACTCAGCTGCGGCTCTAAAACGTCCCACAAATCCTCCACTTTCATTCCCAGCTGCGCCTCTGGACTCCGAGGGCTATCCTGTTGCTTCGGACTACTTTCTTGTCTCTGTAGTATCACACTCGCCATCGACACTTCTATTTCTCTTTCGCTCTCTCTTCTTCTGTACCTACCTATCCATATAATTCCAATTTCCAAAGTTGACAAGCTAAGAAATTTCCTTAACAGAGTCTGTCGTGAAAGAAAACTAGAACAAGACTTGCTTTTTAACAACCGTGCATCTATGGCAATATTTACTCTCTCATGTCAATCCGTACGTTAACTTGCATGCTTTAAAGGTTATCCGATCGGCTTAGGCCACGTGGATATTCGTAATGTGGGCATTGCATGATTGGTGATAGAGCTGCCCGGTCAAAAAGTAAGGTGGCTGAAGTGTTTGACATGGTATTGGCCATGCTTATCTGGTTCCGCTATATTTGTTTGAACACGAACATTCTTTCCTGTGTACCGATATTTAATGGAGGCCAATGGCGTGCCGCACTAACATGCGCTGGACCGCGCTTTGCGCACTCTAACATCGTGACGTGGAGGCTGCCCGAGCCCCTGGTTTTGTTGTTTGTTTTGGCTTTGGCTTTGGCTTTATGGAATTTAATTTTATATTTTTATTTATAGAAATTAAATCATATTACGATCTGCCAAATACGGTGTGGAATGGATTAACGTGACCCGGCCCGTTTCCGAACTAACGAGCTTGGTCCAATTCATAGCCCAGCCCATTTTTGTGCATCAGATCTGGCCCACTCATGCTTTTTGAGTATTCCGAAATTAACCGAAATACAAATTATAGGGAAACCGAGATTAACCGAAATACCACTTATAGGAAATCCGAAATTTACCCTCATCGATTGATTTATAGATACATTACTTACGAATGCACGGATGCCGCGCGCGCATAAAGAGAGAAAAGGAATAGAGGGTCGTCAAAGTGTTAAAGCTAGTCCACGACCAAACTCACAAGACAATTTGACTGATTTTCGCCCCTTCTGGCTCTGTATTTTCGCAGGGTTAGTCAGGCGCCAAACCCATGGCGGCCTCCTCTTCTCGTTCGTCTGATTCAAATCTAATGGCGTCTGGTGCTTCCAGTTTTCTCGTCAATCTTCCCTCTCGCGGTCTCTTCTCATCCACCGCGTTGTCTTCTAATCCGGTGATCTCTTCCTCTCTTCACTATAATTCTCGTTGAATTCTCCGTTTGTTTTATTCTGTACTCTGTTTGGTTCCCGAGAAAAATGTGGGAAAAGAAAAATAAATTTGAAGTTTATAAAGTTAGGCTTTTCATAAAATTAGCGACTTATGAAAGTTAACTGATCCCAATACCGGTGCTGATGTCGTCTAGGTGTTTTCAAAAACAAAAAAAATCTTGAGTCGATAATTGAGTATAAGAATAGGAAGTAGCAATTGTATAGTTAAAAAAACATTGTCATCTTGGTCGATTTATGGGAATCTTCCCAAGCGCGCCCCATTCTTTCCGCTTGTAACAATCCAATCAGTTCGCTGGTTAAAAAAATTGTTTTGTTTGGATTTTATTTCTACTTCCTTACGACGTATCTATGTAATTGACGTCGCAATTATGCTCAGTGTTTATGTGCACAGTATATGTGTTGACGCAAACTCGAACAGATGCTCTACATCCATTCGTTTTAGCATGTAGGCTGTACATCTCTGACTAGCGACCACCATTGCCACAGTATGCATTAAGAGAAGTTGATTGGAAATTTAAGCGTACTAGCATTGTGTTTCATTGAATGTATCATGTAGTGGTTGACAGATATACTTTTCTACTACGAGCAACTTTTTTGAGGATTCAGAAATGTATTTATGGCAATGAATTTATCATGTAACAATTGACAGATATCCTTTTTTACTATTATTTTGAAGCTCTTGACTTGAAGATAGAGATTTGTTTATAAATATGCCTTGTCGATGGTTCAAGCTTGAGTCTTCATATTTTTTCTACTTCTAGGAATATGTTGATTAGAAGTTGGTTACAAATGTGTTTAGAGTTTTGCTTCTTTTGTTCTATTACTTAAAAATCCACATAGTCGTTGCTTTGATCCTACATAGTTTGATCTCTTCTTTTCGTTTAGTTACTATTAAAATTTTTTATTCTGTTTTAGGAACAGTGCTAGTAACATGGAACTTTTGTTTACATGTTCAAATATTTGTGCAGGGTGGGTTGCGAACTTATATTTGTGAGCATGACACATCACCCCCAGGTATCCACATATGTTTAACCTTTTATATATTTTCACATTCACAAAAGCTTGCCAAGCATCTGTTCTGTATTATATTTGCTGCAAATTCCACTGTCTGTTCCTTTGTTTTGGAAGAACTCTAACTTCCGATCTGGTATTTATATTTTCTACACCACTAAATTAGATAATCATTTATCATAAGGTAGATCTATGGAAAGTAGTAATTTACTATGATAGAATTCTTTTAATTTGTACTTCGGTATCAATTATTTATTGTTTTACTCGTTTAGCTTTTGGACTTTCCGAAGGAGAAGCTTATGTTTGATAGATCTTTGTTTTAAGATCACAGTTTATTTCCAAACTGGAATATCTGACTCTTATTTGTATATTCAGCGGATCAGCTCATAAAAACAAACCAACAGAACATACTG